>VZTV01006893.1:0-24550 GCA_013400875.1 Anhinga rufa | reverse complement strand
GAGGAAAGGCTGAGAGACCTGGGCTTGTTCAGCCTGGAGAAGAGAAGGCTGAGGGGGGATCTCCTCAGGGCTTATCAGTATCTGAAGGGCGGGTGTCAGGAGGGTGGGACTGGGCTCTTCTCAGCGGTGCCCGACGACAGGACAAGGGGCACCGGGCACAAGCTGGAACACGGGAAGTTCCACTGAAACCTGAGGCAAAACCCCTTTGCTATGCAGGTGCCAGAGCAGCGGCCCAGGCTGCCCAGAGAGGCTGTGGAGTCTCCTTCCCTGGAGCCATTCACACCCCGCCTGGACGCGGTCCTGTGCCCCTGCTCTGGGGGTGCTGCTCACGCAGGGGCTGCACGGGGGGATCCCGAGGGTCCCCTCCAGCCCCTACATTTCTGTGATTCTGTGACAGTGTGAAGGGAGAAGGATCGGAGCACGCGAACCGCTCGATCGTGTTCCTTCAGGCAGAAATAGGCTCGTGTGACAGCCATGGCCATGCCGGCAAGGCTGGAGGGGGCTCAAGGATCTGTGGCTTTGCGGCTTTTGGAAACCATACGAAGTTTGCTGTTCTACGCACCATTCACCTCCATCTCCCGGGGACGAGGACGTGGCCAGAGATGCAAACCTGTTTCTTCCCAAAGGCTGCTGAGAAATGCAGGCCAATTCCCTGCAAGTTTCTTACAGGAAAATAACATTCCACTGTTCGTTCAAGACCGGACAAATACAATGAAAAGAAGAGATCCCTCTCTGGCAGGTTCCTCTTTTCTTCTTAATTCCACCGACTGATAAAAATCCCTGTAGTTTCAAAGTCAAATCAAGCCTCTTCTAAATTCGGGGCTGCACGAGAGGCATTTACTGAATGGGCAGAGTTAGCAGATTCTGTGTTTTATAAAAATTTTATAGCCATAAACAGACAGCAGACCAATCTGGAAAATGGGAGGCGCAGGGTCGCAGCCCTTCCCTGGCGCGGGTTCGGCCAAGCTTCCTGCTGTTTCTCCCACTTAGCGTTAATTGGCCTAAAAGGATGGTGGTTTTACTCTTTGCCTTGGGCTATTAGTCCTCCTTCGAACCAACGGGCACCGGAGGAAATCATGGGCTGTTATCCAGTGTCGATTCTTTCTCTCTTAATTTCCTCTCATCACAAGCTCTATTGCTTCACTCTTAATTAAAACCCCTTAAATTGCCCTAAATAGCTCTTCTTTTCCTTTTTTTTCCCCCCAACTCGGGCTCAGAGGCGCTAACGCAATGAGGTGGGTGGCTTTGAAAGAGGGCACCCACCACCCATTCGCTCCCATGATCTGAAACAATTTATGGGTTCCATTAAATATGCACATCTATATATTTACATCAGTCTTGGAGAACTGATCTACAAAGTGTATGAGGTTTCCTCTTCCGCGTTTCCAGACTAGACTAGAATTCGCCGTTATTGAGCACCAGGAGAACAACTTCCCACCCCCAGGTTCCCCATGGAGATGTTCTGCTCATCTCCCCAAATTACCTGCAGGAAACGGAAAAACAGTGTTTTGCGAGGGTGAGCTAAAACCCGAGTGTCTTCTGAGAACAGATTCAGAACCACTCCAGAAACCCAGTAGCCACGGTCTCTGATTCAAGGAAACTGGATACGTAGAGAAGAACATAATTTGTTTACTTAATGAGAGTAAATCAGATAAACGGGTGATAAAAACATGTTTGGAGGCTGATCCTGCAGAGCTTTCCTCCAGAAGATGCTGTGAGATTTTGCTCCCAGAAACCGGTGGGTGTAAAAGGGGGGATTTTGTTGAACCGTTCTCCGTTATTAAGATTTTGCTGAATATTCTGCCTAAGCACGTTTCCTCCTTGCAAACTCTCTGAAATACGGTTGATAACCCAGGGCTCCTGCCAGCTTGGTACTGCTCTTGGTCTCAGCAACCGCCCGCAAATAGCCTGCTCACAGCCTGTTGCCAGGAGCCGAAGAGCGACCAAATTAGCCAAAAGTTAGACAGCTAACGGGGTTTTTTTTAATTAGTATGAGAGTCTTGAACACAGGGTATGACCTTCGTAAGCAGCTGCTCTCCCTGCAGTTCGCATCCTGCTGAAGTGTTTTATCAGTCGATGCGGTGAAACCGGTAAAGCCCTCCAGGTTGGGGGCCTTCCACGTTGCAAACGCCCGATCAATTCTCAGCCGCACGTGGCTCAGCTACCGTTAATTTCTGTTACAGATAGGTATTTAAAGACCTCATGACCCTCTTCTCTAAAGAGGTGTGGTGGCCTGTAGCTCTCCCATCTGCTAGAACGAGGCCCGGGAACATTCAGGATCATCTGTTTCGAGTTGTCATTGACTTGGAAACTGGTAAGAGCCCATTTAGGTGGATGGCCGTCTTCTTTTTGCTCACATGATCCTCCTTAAATGGATTATAATTGGTGATTTTTATCGTTCAGGAATGGCCTGTTTCCAGCTAGGCTGGTTTCGTCCTTCGTGCCCACCTCCGACCTCCCCTCCTACCTCTGGTGACTTGGTGGCTTCTTCCTTACCCTTGGGACCCCGGATGCTGACGCGTCCCAGGCTGTTGTTTGAGGGCACCTCCAAGGACCACCCGCCGAATCACAACCCTTCTTCTCCGGCGCAGCCCCAGCGTCACCCTCGGGCAGGGATGTCTTAACGTCTGGCGTGGAAGAGCAACCACACGCCCTCCCCAGACCTACTCAGTTCTCACCTCTCTCTGCCTTGGGCTCTTAGGAAAGTTGGAAAACTTTCTTAAGTGGAAGGGTACTGCCCACGGGGATCTTCTTATCGGAGACCTCCAAAAGGGGAAATATTAGAGGCAAACCTACAGAGGGATATAAGAGCAGGAAGGGCGCGGGCTATTTAGCCTTTGCCTGTTTGGATGTCTATAGTTCTAAGAGGAAGATAATATTTATTACGGTGCCGTTCTTTAGAAAGCACTCGAGAGATTATCATTTGAAAGGGCTTGCATACATGCAAGGTATTATTACCATTATTTGATTACCATTCAGGTTTCTCCCACAGCTGCAAATGATGAAATCCTTTGTCCTGCCTTTCAGGGTAAATTGAGCCATAGCATTAGCTATAAACGTACACGAAGGATCGCTCGTTTTTTTCATGTGTACCGAATCGCCTCTTAGAAATTTCCTCCTTTGTCTTCCAATCAGGCACAGCAAACAAAATTAGCCTGGTAATTTTCCGCTGGTTTTAGCCCCCCTTGCTATGTTTGTTCTGTCTTGATGTCATCAGTGATGAATGCGATTGCAGTTGACAAAACAGCCAATAAAAGAGGACTCCTCTGCTGAACCGGGATCGTTAGACAAATTCTGTTTGTGGAAGAACTTGGCTGGAAAACGCCTAGGAAATGTTGACTTATTTTATATTATTATTGTTCCCTGGTTTATTAAGAATAATATTGTCACTCTAGCCAGGGATCCCTTCATTTCTGGTTTCCTGGACAGGTCCCACAAAACAGCTTTTGCATTTCTCTGTAAGCAGGGGTTTCATGGACCGTACAAACTGTGCCCATCACTTTCTTCTCAGGTCTTGGTTCAAGCAAACGAGGTAGATATCCAACAAGTACATGAGTAAACTAGGCTTATTTTCACTTCTTGTGGCTAAAACCACATTCCCTTCAGCTCAGGCCTCCAGTAATGACTTTTCTCCCTGGCAGAAAGGCAGCTCTTCTCCCCGGTCGCCTTTCCAAGGGGTCTCTATTCACAGAGTTAACTATTTTGAAATAAAAAGGGTCGCTAAGACAAGCAGCAGGGGAAGGGAAACACACATATCCCCCTACGGAGGGAACGCGGGAGCTCCTGGACAGAGGCAATGAACAACATAGGAATTAAGAAACACGGGAGCAAGTCTGGGGCAGCTGGGGGGGGTTTGGACGTCCTGGAGCTTGGGTTGAAATATCCGCTCTCTCCTTCCCAGCAGGCTTGGTTCAAAACCAGTGGTTGCCCAAGCATGTTAGCAGTAGACACGCTGATCTCTCTCCCTCCTGCCTAAGCTTTCTCCGCTCATGTCTGTTTGCTTGGCTGTTGTCTTATATTACAGACTCTTCCTAGCTATGAGCTCCAGTTTGACTTTCTTACTAACCGCGAGCGCCGCGTGCTGAAGAATGAAGAGCTCCTGCGCTCTCCTCCCCGCTGCCAGGGGAGAGGCAAAGGCTCCTTGCCTGGCCGAGGCCCTGAGGAGGTCCGAGGAGGTCCCCAGCCATCTGCCAGGCAGCAGATTCAAACACTTCTTTGATGGCACGCTCTTTGGCGATGCTCTTCCTGGTGAAAATGCTATTTGCCTTGGCCCGTTGTCTGTTAAGGCAGTGGGACGTGCGGCCGGCGGGGTCAAAAGGCACAGAGTAGGGCTGCGATGCTCCCCCGGGTGCTGGGAAAGCAAAGTGATGGGTCAGCTGAAGCAGGGGCGCCGGTTTCTGAGCGATGGAGTTGCCCTCGCCGGGTCCCTCGGTGGTGGCTGGTGCCGGTGAGGAGCCACCACGTGCAGACAAACACAATTCCCCCTTCTCCCCCATCTCTTCAGCTCAGGCTGAAGTTCAAAGCCCCGGCTGACCCCAGAAGCTAACGCTGAATGTTTCTCAGTAACGCTAAAGTGCCTGGGGCTCAGCAGAAGTCAGTGGAAAATCTGATGGCCAAAATCCCTTGGGGACAAGGTTCAGCTTGAATGGGAAGCAGTTAGCGATGGGGAAGAGGTGGGAGGGCTGATGAGGTGCCCCATCGCCTTTGCTTCTGTTACACCGACTGCAGAGAAATAAAAATAAACCTGTCCCTGCTCCGCTAAGTTATTAGAGAGACAGGAATTGCTGCAAGACAGTCACAAAATAGAAGTGAAGAGCTTCCACAAGAGCCCCGTCGTGGACACGAGCCGACCCCGGTGTGTCCTGGCACAAATCATCGCTCAGAGGAGCGTGGTGCTGTCAGGCTCCCAGAGGTTTGCTCACTCCCGGAGCCCCTGGGAATAGCCAAGATGAGCAATTTCTGAAGAAAAAAGAAGTAATGGCTTCTTCCTAAAGATGAATCGCCTTCTGTGCACGCTGGATAGACAAGGATGCATGCGGTTGTCCGTAATAAGCAGTGGTCTGGTCCTAGCCACTTGCTGGCGTTCCCCAGTACAACCAGCAGGACCAGTGACAGTCCCTCCTCCCACCGTTTTGGGAGGCACAGCCTGTCTTGGCAGGTTCCCCGCACACTGAGGTCGGGGTAGTAGCCCCTTGGGGATAGCGGCAGGGCCATGGAGAGCCCTGAGGAGCCCACAGGTGGGAGAGGTCGGGAAAGGGTCCATCACGGCGATGACTTCTCACTGGGGCTCCACCGGACAAGAAGGGCTGTTCCCTCATCGCTTGGGCTTGAATGTGCCATTTTGCTGTGCCAGAAATGAATCTCTGTGGCCTTGCATGTCTTGACCCTGACCTAGGGCGGTCATAGCCTCAGGTCCTGCCTTCGCTCCCCTGGCAGTGCCAGCCAGGACGCTCCTTGGCCACCGGTACCTGCATCTTGGAGTCATTTCTCCCCATCTAGTCCAGGTGAAGAGGGAAGAATCGTGTATAAACGATAACGCTTTGCTTCTCCTTATTGTCCCCGGTTTCTAAGGGTTGTGAGGGTCCTAAGTAAGAGGCTCAGGCAGTAAAAGGGCTGGAGTTCCCAGGCCATCACCCCTGAAGAAGCCAGTTGGCCCCATTTGTGCTTAGCTGGCATCATCAGCCAAGCTGGCTTTGAACCATCTCACGCTGTCAAGCTCCTCTTCCAGCAATCTGCTCCCTGCCAGACCCTGTGGGCCTTGGCAGGCGGGAGTGCTCTCACTTCTACAGAAATAAGAAGTAATTTACCCCGGGGAAAGATGAGTCATTCTTTTTGGTGGAGGATGCTGGCGGGGCCAGGCTGCGCACAGACTGCCCGACCCACGGCTGCCGGCTCCAGCTGCCTTCCAGTTGCTCCGCACCGCGCGCCTCCTGCCCGGAGGAAGCTGCTGGGGCGGTTGCTGAGCTCGCCGCCAGCCCCAAAGCACGCCCAGCGGGGTTGGGGTCCCTCACCCACCTGGCCGGGTCCTCCGGCTTGCTCCCTCCAGGCACGAGCTCTCGGTTCATTGAATTAAAAAGCCTTTGAGGAGACGCTGTTACGCAGCGTACGGCTGCAGGATAGGGACGCAGAGGGATGAATACGCTCAACAGGCACTGGATCAGCGATTGCCCCCATCATCTGTAGCTGCCCTGGTGCTCCTTGGAGTCACAGCTTTTCCTTTGGGAACCCCTGATGCAGGTATTCTTGAAGTGCCTGTTAAATATCAGAGCTGTCACAGCACAATCCAGCTCCTTACCCCCGAGGTTACGCAGGATGACAAGAAACAAGTTGCAGACCGAGCAACGCACTTAGCAAATCGATGCTAACACATCTTCATTCCCTATCTCAAACCTCGTTTTCCCCCATCAATATTATCAGTGTCATCTTTTCGGCAGCAAGCCAATATCTTGCATCGGCAGGGTGAGCTGTGAAAGGGCCAGCTCTGCTTCTGAAATCCTGACAGACTGAACCACAGCAGCATCTCCCACTGGTACCCTGTAATCCAGCAAAGCTTCGGCAGCAGCTGGGATTTCAGCAGAGCTACAGGCTGGGGAGGGAAGGGGACTCGGGGAAACCCGGGGTAGGCAACACCTTCCCTATAAATACGTGGAGTAACTCAGGGGTGACCCAGTGCCGTCACATACAAATCTCAACGCACAGTTATTTCTGCTTTTCTAACCCCGCGGGACCTCCAAGAGCTGCTCAGAAACCAGGTGCACCAAACCCAGCATCGCCTACGGCAGTTCACAATCGATTCATCTCCGCCAGGAACTAGCAACGAACTGGATTTATTCGTCTCCCGTTGAAATTTGTAGGAGGAAATACGGTTATCTCCTTCTGTGTTTCCATGTGGTTTGTACCGCTGAGCAGAGAAAAAGGCTTCATGCTGAAACTACCTGGAGTAAGCGTTTCATCCCTCTCTGGGCTAATGATGTGCTAATGGCTCGGCTGAGGAGAAGAGAGACCTGCTGGGGCTCGGGGGCCGAAGGGATCCGAGATTTCCAGGAGTTCAGGAAGAGGAAGCCAAAGTGCCTCCAGCATAAGTTAAATATAGATACACCTAAGAGAGGGGAGATCTGACTAAATCACCGCTCGGGTCCGAAATAAAGGAGGAGGTCTGCAAAAAGGCTGGCTCCAGGATGGCCAAAAGGCAACGGTGCATCAGCCTGTAGCGGAAAGACCATCCCACATGGCCTTGGGGCGCGAGGAGAAGGGCTTAAAATACCCCGACAGCGTTAGAAGATGCCTACTTCTGGGCAACAAGAGCCGCGTGTCTTCCTGCGTGCTCCAGGTCCTCTTGGTGAGGGACGGAGGGGCTGGTGGGTGGAGGTGGGTGGTGAGCCGCGTGCTTGGGTGCAGCGAGAGGTGGCGGCATCGGGGAGGCACTGGAAGCGTGCGCTTTGGCCGAGAGGCTGCTGCAGGAAGCGGTTAGAGGGCAGTCGCCTTAGTGAGGAATTAGAAAGGTGAACTTTAAGTATTTGCACTTCGGAGCCACAGCTATTACCCCCTTTCTCTTCCTGCAGAGACGCAGCTGCTCGGCCGGAGCTGGGAGAGGTGGCGCGCAGGGCTCTGAGGCGTGAAGCCACGGAAGGAAGAAGAGTTTGGCCAAAACATCCACCAGAGAAACGGTGGATTTTTTTCCCTTCTGGTTCGCCCCGATTCATGGATGCGAAGCCGATCCGACACAGGCAAGAAAATTCCCATTTCTTACCCAGGCAACCCCAAGGTGGGAATTCACGGGATTTTTTTTCCCCCCAGGCCATATGGAAGTTGACCAGGTAATGAGGCAGAGGGAAACGCTTTCACTTTAACGCCACCACCTCTTGCCTTCTTTTGTCCAGGGGACCTAATGGAAACCACTGGCAAGCCTGTTTTTGGCAAAAGGTAACAACTCTGTACGCATGGGCTGCTGCAGCAGCGTGTGGTTCGTGGCCAAGAAGCAAGAACGCAGTGCTCCGCTCATTAAGCACCGCTATTTCCATTTATTGCTAAGAGTTTTCTATTGTACTCCAAGGACCGAGCAAAACAAACAGTTATTATGGGCTCCTTATTTCATTATTTATTAACAGCGCAGCTGAGTCACTCTCGCTGCGAGGTTTGCAGCCGCCTCGGCGGAGCTGTTGGCCGGGGCTGGTGGCAGGAGGTTGCTGTGGTTTGTACAACGGCTTGGGCAGCTGCCGACGGGCGAGTGCTGCGGTTGCACCGGCCGTGGTGCCTTCGCAAGGGGTTGTAGCGTCGTTAGGCTATTCGTCACTGCGTGAGCACGACTGCTTCCAGCTCGTTGGGTGGCCGATCCCGAGCCCTGATCCACCTTCATCTTGCTGGGGGTTTTTTTGGGGGGTCCTAGCCTGAGCCTGTCTTACCCACTCTTTCTTTCAAACCCACCCTTCCATGCATCTTTATCAAGTAGCAGGCCCCTTTTGAAGCTGTTCTCTAGTATTATTCAGACCAGATTAGGAGGTTTAATTGCTGCAAAGATATTTTTTAGGTATGAAAGATGTGTAGTGGTACAAAGATACCTCCTCTTAAAGAAAGAGGTCCTACGAGCTCCGGCGATGCTTGGCTTAGTGAAGCTCTATTGCAAGAAGCATTTCCCAGCAAAAAAAGAAAAAATCGATAATAGTTTTTATAAGCAGCGTATGCACGCAGAGCACACCGAGCCCGCCCAAAGCAGTTTGGCTTTCCCGGGCAGATGAACCCTTACCGTTTAGCTCAAGCCACTGGAGTCACTGCACTAAACGCATGACGACTGCCCTCGCTGCACCCCGCAGCGCCGGCCCGCCGGTACAGCATTACCAGCTAGTCCGAGGAGGGCTTATAACGGCAATCTTGGCATTTCCGCAGAAAGGGAGTTGTAGCAAAGACGTGCTTTGTAGCGCTCACAGAGCGCGAGGAGCTCTTGGCATCCTCCGAAATCCTCGGGCGCCCGTCTCTGGAAGGAGCGGGGTTTCTCCCGGCGCGCCGCTCTCCGAGGAAGGGGAGCCCGCTCTCCAGGGGGAGCTCAGCCATTTCCCTTAAATGGGTTTTCTTTTCTACCAACCATTAGCGCTGTTAATGCAGCGCCTGAGGTCAGCTCCCCACCACCTCATCCAGCAGTCCTCCTTGCTGCTGCCTCATGAAACATTAAAAGCTGCGTTCGAACAGACCGCAACTTCAGGAGCGATAAAAAGAAAATCTCTCCCCAGAAGAAGAGTTGCCTCAAAGCAAAGCCTTTTCCCCAGCCTCATTAAAACTGCAATTGCTTTTCTTGCTACTACCGCAAGACCCTCTGCTCCCCTCCACATCCTTTGAGCCCCCGTCCTCTTCCCCCTCCTCTCACGAAGGATGCGGCGGAGCCAGCAGTGGCCGACCCCATGCCATAGATATTCTGTTTTTTTAAAAGAAATGGGCTTAAAGAGCTGACTATCGACAGCACTCTTGCTTTTTCTGACAGCAGCAGGCTGGACGGCAGAAGGAGAGGGCTGGTGCTACGTGGCGAGGCTTGCCGCACCAACGTTAAAGCGCAGCTTGGGTCGAACCTGCTCGGCGCCTCTTTCACCCGAGGGAGAATGAAAACCGTGACATGTAAAAGGTAACGCCGAGCAGCCTCCCAACAAGGAGCCATCATACGCGCCGCCTGCTCTTCCCTCATTATTCCGCCTGGTGAATTTGGGGCTTGGGAACCACCTCGGGCGCCGCCACAGCCCTGGGCTTGTGGAGAATCGACTTTGAAAGTCAACCTATCACTTGCAGGCAAAACACCTACCCAGCATCTCAGCACCCAAAAGCTCACCTTGGTTTTATAACCTGGGCGATAATATATAGAACAGCCTGGTTTTGTTCCTTGAACGACGTCTGCTGCCTTGCAAAATGGACTTCCTGCAGCCCGCACTCCTCCTCACCCCTGCTGCCGCTGCCGGCGCGTCAAGACCTGATTTCCAAAGAGCTAGGGTAATTATTTTGCTTAACCCAAATAAATGATTTTGTTTAACTCAGAAGCTATGAGCCTTCGATGATAGACCCTGTGAGGGCTGAAACCAGCCCCGCTGCTGGTAACTCGGTAGGCGGCAGTTTCCAGTGGGCACGTGGCCCATGCCCGGTATCAGACATGGCCACCTGCTTTGGTGCTCAGCTCAGACCGGCGGAGTCCCACTTTCCCTCCGCAGCACAGAAAGGGCAGCGGGGAAGTGCCCACGACCTCACTGGGTCAGGCAAACGGGAGACCTCCGCGTGGGCGCTACCTCTCCATGAACTGCCCGATCCTTTTCCAGTGGTGAATTACTGAAAGAGCCACGGCTGATTTATGAGTGTACCCGTTTCCGTCTCATTACGTATTCCCCCGGTATCTCCTCCTCCGTAGCTCGCTGCAAGCTGATTTTGAGAGCTCACATTTTAATTTCTTTAAGCAGAGCAAGCTCTTGCCTCAGCACATTAATGAAGATTTCTTAAACCCCAATTTACTTTTCATTCAATTAGTTTACCCTTCATTCAGCTCCCGTAGCAGATGGCAAGAAGCTCCTTAATTATGCTCCGCGGTCACCACGTCCTCTCTCAGAATAAAAGCTGGCATTTGCCATACTTAATTCTATATTTTTCCCCAAGCTGGTGATGAGAGATGGGGTGCCTTGTGCCAGCCCCCCCCGAATCTACGGCTGCAGCACCCAAAGCACTCCCGGCTCGGCACCAGCGCCCGGAGCTCTCCCACGAGCCAAGGATGGAGCAGGGCTGGGAGACTCCCCCCGCCAAAACCCCACAACCAAAGCTTCTCGTTTTCATAGCCTCCTTTTCCGGGGTAATGAAGAAGGCCCAGGCGTTTGCTGCAGCAGGGACGGGGTTGTCCTGCAGCCCCTGCTCTGCTCTCTCCGGCAGCAACGATCCCGGGGTGACCCTGCAGCAGTCGGCAGATACCCCTCCGCGGGGTCCCGCACCGCCGGGTCCCAGGCGGGGGGTAATTGCTTCAGCCTCTCGTTTGCTTCAGCCAATGTACTGGCTGCTGATTAGTATAATCATGTTGACGACATGCAAGCGGCACTGCAGCATGCAGGGTGACTGGCACTAATTTCAGAAAATTAGTGTGAGCGCTCTTTTATTGTCATAAAGGTAAAAGCTGCGGCAAGTGGCTCTCTGTTGCTATAGGAACCCATCAGCCCAGGGGAAAAGCCAAGCTGCTGGACCGGCGCGGCTCCTTCCGAGGTGGCTCTTTCTGGTGACACCCCTCCTTGTCCAAGAACGGCACCGGGGCAACTTCAGGCGCCGAAACGCGGCGGTGTGGAGGTCTTGCAGCGCTGCTCGGAGCCCCGGTGCGCTTACACGGCAACAACTCCGCTACAGACCTTGTGCTTGGACAGCCTGAGATACACCTCTCCGGCATCCAGCCTCTCTGGCACAGCTGCTTGGCTCTGAGCTTTCATAGACCTGGTTGCAGGTAGCCTCAGCTCTGGGTGCCTAAACCTCTCCAGATGTGGTCTCGAGGTGCCCACTTCTGTTGGCCGTGAAGAAACCACGGAGGGCCCGTTCAGCTGTACCTATCTCTTGTAACCACCTAAAATGCGGTGAAATCCGTTCCCATTCCAGGAGGGATATTGCCCGTTCCCCTCCGGACACAGCCGGGAGGATGATCGAGGGCGGAACAGGCATCTAAACCAAAGGACGTCCCCGCGGTGGAGGCACAGAAAGGGCCGAGCCAGGATGAAGCTCAGCTCTCCAAAATCCACCGTTTCTCTGCCCCAGGCCTCCGATTTCCATCCCCCGGCTCAGGCAGATGCAGGGAGCCGTGTTGCCTCCCAGCATCGGCCCCAGCCCCCCCAGTTATCCCCCCAGCTTGCTGCAAAGCGCTTTTAAGCCTCACTCCTTGCACGCGAAGTTGCAGCACGAACGAGCCAGTGTGGCTTCAGAGTATTTTTGCTAGCCGATGCACAGCACAGTGCTTATCCACGGCACGCAAATAGGTCCAAGGGTGAATTTTAGGCGGTGGATGGTGACTCCTCACTAGCCGCTCTTCAGCCGGCCACGCGCCAGTGTTTTCCCGTGAGCTGCAGCACCAGAAGAAAAGGAAACTGGAGCCACATGATAAACGAGGTCAAAGCCTAATGGAAGAGATAAGGATGAAGTGGCTAATGGAGAAAAAGCCCTGCATCATCACATATTGAACTGAAATTAAATTCACAAAACATAAAGCCGCTTTAAAGGAAAACCTTTGATGAAAACCTGACGTCCCAGAAGATACGAAGGCTTTGTGCGCACAAAGCTCCGGTCCCACTTGTAGGATGTTTCCTCCGGGGTGAGAGCTTTGCTGCCGCAAACGTTGCCCCCGACACTGCTAACATTTGGGAGCGTTCGGCTCGGCGATGGATGCGGCGTCCCGCCTCACCGCAGCGCAGAGGCTGGAAGCCTCCAACCCCCCGCATCGGAGCGGTTGGCTAGTTGTCATAGATCGGGGAGAGGCAAGAGCAGCTCAAAGCTCGGGGTGCGGAGCCCCGCTGCCACGCGGACCTCAGACCCGAGGCTAAAACCTGGGCGAGAACTCAGCGGCTCTGCCAGCTCCCACTGCTGAGCCCCCAAAATATAATCCATCCGCAAACATCCCTCCCAACCTCCGGTGCGTCCGGGCTCGGAAGTCAATGGGATGGAGGGATGCACTTAATGAAAGTGGTGGAAATCTGGGCGCGTGGACTCGAGCAGGCGAGATGCCCCAAACTGGGCGAGGTGCCCGGCCGCAGCTCCCCGTCCTGGTGCATTTCTGGCTGTGAAGGGCCGAGGAAACCACCCTCCAGGCTGACGTTAGCGGCTGGAGAAACCCCCGGGGTGCACAAGGCTGGTAACACACGCAGTGATCCAGGCCTAGAACAGGGGCAGCGCTTACGGTCCGGTCCTGACACACACAGACGAGTTAAAAAAGCACCTAGCCCCAAAACTTGCCGAAATTGAGCTTCTTTCCTTGCACCTAGCCCCAAGCAGGCCAAATTTAAACTGAAAGGTGCGTAAGATTGCTGCAGGAGCAGCGTGGACGTGATGGGAGGTGGGGTCAGCTCACCAGCAAGCCCAGCGCTGGTAGCGTTTTCTTAAATGTCCTGGAAAAGGAGGATTTGAAAGAGAAATGTGACAGCAGCGTGAGAGAACGGGGTGGTGGGGACAACAGCATTTTGGTAGGGGGCCGAAGGGTCGCTGCAGGCTTTGTCAGGGCTCTGAAGGGAACGTCTGCATTTACTGCCGTCGCGTTCGTGACGCTGATGAGGTCCTAAGTTTTGGACTAAGATCCTTGCAGCTTTTTAGCCCCAAAACACGGCACAAAAGGATACCGCAATAGCCGCGCTGGGTTGCAGCGGGAGCCTGGGCAAAGCTTGATCTGGCAAAAGGATGAATTTTTAAGACTGACTCTCAAAGTCAGCCGAGGGCATGGCCCGGCCCTGCCTACCCCAGCGGGGATCGTCACCCTCCGGGGCCACCCGCGCCCGAGGTAACAGCAGGAGGTATCCGGGCAGGTTTCTTGCTGCTCCTTCCTCCCGTATTAACAAATCCTCGTTTATGCACTTGCCACCGGGAGTTTGCGGGCTGCCGGCGCCTTCCTTTCACCAAAGACGACACAGTTTCTGGGTCTCCATAATTATTTACACGTGGGCTGTATTTATTGGCAATTAAATGGTTCAGTGGCTCCGAGACGTTAGTCTCCTCTAAACATGCTGTCTGCCAGATTGCTTCCTGCCAGCAGTCCCGGTGGGCCGGGGAATTTTGCTGAGCCCTCCGGGGCCGCGCACGTATCAGCGGGAGCAGCTGGCAGAGCCCCCCCCCGCCGAGGCCGCCGCGCTCTGCTCTCCCTCGGAATAAATACTGCTATAACAGAGCCTCACGTTCGGCAGTTCCGAGCCAACGGGAGGGGATCAGGTTTGCTTTAAACACATTTGCAGCCAGGCGGATCCGAGCCCTGGGAGATCGGAGGCGTTGCAGAGATGGTGTGCACAGCACCCCCGCGAAGCAGCCCAGGAGAAACGTGCCGGCCCGGGGCAACACGCAGCAGCGTGGCAAAACCTGCAGTGGGAAGGTAAAAAAGACAATGCAGCGATCTGGTAAGAAGTGCGGGGACCCTAAAAAAATAATCTGCTGTGGTCCTGCTAAAACATGCAGCGGCCCCGGCAAAGCGCGCAGCGGGCTGGTAAAACGCGAAGCAAGCCCAGTGGCTCGCAGCGGCTCTGGCAAGATGTGCAAAAACCCTGGGTAAGGTGTGCAGCAGCCCCAGCAAAATACGCGCTGATCCCAGCAAGATATACGGCAGCCTGGTAAAGCGTGCCGTGGCTTTTGGAAAGCCTGCGATAGCTCTGATAAAACATGCGGCGGCCCCGCCAAAACAGGCAGTGATCCCAGTAAAGCATGCAGCAACCCGATAAAAGGCAAAGCGATCCCTGATAACACATGCAAGAGCCCTGGGAAAGCACGCGGCAGCTCTGGCAAGACATGCGATCGCCCTGACAAAGCACGCGGCAGCCCCGGGAAAGCGTGCAGCGAGCTGGTGGAACCCGCAGCCGCCGCCCCGGGGAGACGCGCCATGCTCCCGATGCAGCACGCAAAAACAGCCCTGGGAAAGCGCGCCGCAGCCCCGGGAGGACGCGCGGTGACCCCGGCGAAGCCTGCGGCTACCTGGCAAAGTGTGCGGCTACCCGGCGAAGCCTGCGGCTACCCGGTGAAGCCTGCGGCTACCTGGCAAAGCCTGTGGCTACCCGGTGAAGCGTGCGGCTACCCGGCAAAGCATGTGGCGACCTGGCAAAGCGTGCGGCTACCCAGCAAAGCCTGTGGCTACCCGGTGAAGCCTGCGGCTACCCAGCGAAGCGTGCGGCTACCCGGCAAAGCGTGCGGTGACCTGGCAAAGCATGCGGCTACCCAGCGAAGCGTGCAGCTATCTGGCGAAGCGTGCGGCTACCCATCAAAGCCTGTGGCTACCCGGCGAAGCCTGCAGCTACCCATCGAAGCCTGCGGCTACCCAGAGAAGCCTGCGGTGACCCGGCGAAGTGTGCGGCTACCCGGTGAAGCGTGTGGCTACCTGGCAAAGCATGCGGTGACCTGGCAAAGCGTGTGGCTACCTGGCAAAGCGTGCGGCTACCCGGTGAAGCCTGCGGCTACCCGGCAAAGCCTGCGGCTACCCAGCGAAGCCTGCGGCTACCCGGCAAAACGCGCAGCGAGGACCCTTTGAAAAGCGCGGCGACCCTGGCGAGGCGTGCGGTGACGGTGCGAAGCCTGCGGCAGGCGGTCTCGGTAGCAGGAGCCGTCACGCGCAAGCTGGGCTGTGCGCCCAGCGACGAGGCACTCCGTGCTGTCACCGTGGCCTCAGAACCACCCGAGATAAAAGCAGTGGGAGGACAGCGGGGCTCGAGGAGGCACCAGTTACCTGGAGCATCACCCAGGCCGGTCTCGCCAGGCCGAGGGGACAGCAGCGGGGCGTCGCTGAGCAGACGGTGGCCCTAAAACACGAGTGTAAAACGCCGCTCTCCCACTTCCCGTGAGAGGACGGCACTGACCGTCGCCCCGGCAGAGGGGAAGGACGATGGGACGGGGGAGAGGCGGCTCAAGCACCGTGGGGGCCCGCGGCGGGTGGGATATCGCTGGGCAGGGGCGGGTGCGAGCTCAAGCGGGGCGGCGAGCCCCCCCGAGCCGGGCGGCTGCCCGGGGCCCGCAGCGCGGCCGCAGAGTGGCTTCAGGGTGAAGAACTCCCCACCGTGAAGCTGGGGGAGAGGTTTGGTCTCCAGCAGCGAGTGATGTGGGTTTTGCTGTTGAAAAAAGAGAGGGGGGGGGGAAGAGAGAGGGAAAAAGGGAAGAGCAAAAAAGAGAGGAAAGAGGGAGAGAGGGAGAGAGGAAGGGAAAAAGAAGGGAAAAAGAGGGGAAAAGGAGGGAAAAAAAGGGAAAANGAGAGGAAAGAGGGAGAGAGGGAGAGAGGAAGGGAAAAAGAAGGGAAAAAGAGGGGAAAAGGAGGAAAAAGGAGGAAAAAAGGAGGAAAAAAGGAGGAAAAGGGAGGAAAAAAAAGAAGGAAAAAAGAAAGAGGAAAAAAGAGAGGAAAGAGGGAGAGAGGGAGAGAGGAAGGGAAAAAGAAGGGAAAAGGAGGGAAAAAGGAGGAAAAAGGAAGAAAAAGAAGGAAAAAGAAGAAAAAAGAAGGAAAAAAGGAGGAAAAAAGGAGGAAAAGGGAGGAAAAAGAAGAAGAAAAAGAAGGAGGAAAAAAGAAGGAAAAATGAAAGGAAAAAAGAGAAAGAAAAAGAAAAAGAAGGAGGAAAAAGGAGGAAAAAGAAGGAGGAAAGAAGGAGGAAAAAGAAGGAAAAATGGAGGAAAAATGAAAGAGGAAAAAAGAAAGGAAAGAGGGAAAGGGGAAAGAGAGAAAGAGGAAGGAAAACAGACGGAAAGAGGAGTCTGACCGTAATTTCCCCGCTGGGGAGGTGGCTCCGCTGCCCGATCGCTGCCGCAGCAGCGGGCTCAGGGGGTTCGCCGGCGCTCGGCGCATCAGGCGGCCGCCCCGTGCTGAATCTCCAGAGCCAGAAGAGCTTCTTGCCGCGTGACCCAAGCGGGGAATGTCGCTCCCCATCGCAGCAGCGTCCCAGCCCAGCGCGGGGACGGGAGAGACACCGAAACACGGGGTGGGCCGGGGGCACCGCGCTGCGCCTCCGCGGGAGGGGGCGGTGGGGGCCCAAAACCACTCCAAAAGCTGCTTCCAGTGGCCAGAGAGCCACTAAGATAAGCCGCAGGGCTCGCTCTTGCTACTGCAAGACTTCTGGAAGTTTTTTAAAATTACTTTAAGGCATTGTCTGCAGTCTCCAAGATGGCGGTGGATTCCTGCAGCGCTGCTCCGGGCAGCACCCGCGCGGGGCTCAGCGCCCGGGGCGGACGCAGTGCTTTGCAGAGGCTCGGCGCCTTCGCAGCATCGACCCGTCCTCGGCACCAGGAATGTGCTGCCCACCCCGGTCCCAGCTCCCGCCTGGCTCCATCGAGCGGGGACAGCAGCCGCCTGGCAGCGCCGCCGCTCTTCGCGAGCACGCAGCGGGGAAGAGCAGCACGACGGTGCCCTCCTGCCCGGGAGAAGGGGGCTTGCCAACGAGCCACATGCTTTCGCTGCCGCCCCGAGCATCCCCACCTCCTCACCACCAAGGGTTGCTGCTTGTCACGGCATGGGCTTCGTTGAAAGCCTCCCGGACCCACGATGCCTCCCAGCCCCTGGGATCATACAGAACGACTCTATCCTCCCCGAAGGTCAGGCGCGCTGCTGGCAGGGCTCTAATCAGCCGAAGACCCACTTGGACTTCCTAATGAGCGCCGGGAAGCAGGACGGAGGCGGTGGGATGGGCGAGGAGCGTGGGGATCTAGATATTTAAGTGCATTTATTATGTTTTCAAGTTTTAAATTTCAAGCTTCTGCTGTTTTCCCCCCGCCCGGCCCTTTCCCCGGCCCCGCCGCTGTTCTGCAAATGAGCCTGAATTGCCTCAGTTCTGCTCCACTGCTGTCAGCAAAGCAGAGCCCACAGCCAGCCATGCTCCTTAGCTCTTTATCCTTTACTCCTCACTATTATTCACGTGTGTTAAAGGTCTGTTAAACAGCTGCAGCTTCAGCAGGGTTGGCATCACGCACCTGCGCTGCTGGTTTTAGCACCCCTCCTTTCCATATTTGCCTCCTCACCCGATGCTCCCCAACAGAGATGCAGCAAAACCCACGGTTTTGCTGGTTGCTGCGAGCGTATTTCCAAGCCACCAACCCCGACGTGTTGGACAGGGGCAGGACACCCCCCCAGTGCTTTTAAGATGCATTTAAGCCCCAAAGTGTCCTGTTGTTTCCCATCTCTTTCGTTGCCCAAGCTCCCAGCAGCAAACGGCACTTGCCGAAGCGGTCCAGCGCAGCGGCAGTGCTCTGGGGCCTGCGGATAAATCCTGCCGATGCTTTACTTTCAGCCTCTCTTGTAGCACAGCGAGGTTTCTGCGGCTCCCGTTGGAGAGGTATAAAGCGAGTTCATTAAGCTTCTTGGCTCGAAATCATGCCAAGCTGCACTAAAAGCAAACAGAAGATGCAATTTATAATTCTGTGTTTTGGGTGCGCAAAGGAAAAGGGTTTTGGTAAGTTCTAAAATACCAAAGGTGGGGTTTTTTTTTTCCAGAAGAAAAGGAAACCACCTCGTATGTCGTCATAGGCAAGTGCAAAACAGACCTGGAAAATTTCCTGACACTGAGAGAAGGTCGGATATAACCGAGGCAGGAGCCTATTACGTGAGGTGGGATTTCAGTCTCGGCTCCCAACCCCACTAACAAGGTCCTTTGAGACCCCCAACGCCCCGTACATCACGGTCCCCCCGACGGTTACGAGGCGCTCAGGAGAGGTTCAGATGCTGCAGGAGTAAAGCAAAAATTGCTCCAGGGCTTATTCCCCATCCGCTATTAGGTGGGAGCCGTGCTTTCGACTGCAAAAGTGCGCAAACCCACAAACCTGCGCAAAATGCACGAACTACACAAATTTGTACCAAAGAGCACGTACCCGAAGAGGGTGGGCACCGGCACAGCCTCCATGAGCCTTGTCCTGCCCGCCCTGGGACATCACTTGAAACGCTGCAGCCACCTGCACCCACTTGGAGTAAAGACTGCCATTTGGGAGACCCTTAGGATGCTTTTGACCAGCGTTCTCTGCGCAGATGGGACACAGCACAAAGGCACCCTGGTCCCTTTTCCATTTCCTACACCCTGGAATTGCTAACAGAGCGCCGTTACGCACAGCCGCCACTGGCGCCTGGGCAGGCATCGCCCTTCTGCCTGCAGATCCCTCGATTTTCGTGGTGGGCATTTCTAGGGCAGGGCAGAAAGCATTGCTTTGCTCTCGGGGTCGGAAACAAGCTCCTCGTCCCAGCGAGCTAACGTCCGTCAGGTCGCCGCTGCAGCAGGGAGGCTTCTACCTCCTCCGCAGCACCGCCGGGACCCAGGAGCAGCCTCCGCCCGCGCACAAAGGTTGCAGCCAGCCTCTTGCAAGGGGGAGCCTCGGGGAGCACCGGCCAGGCACGCGTGGCATGGCGACACTCGTGACGTCGTGGCGCTCACGACAGCCCCGCGCGCCTCCCGTGAGAGCCGTCACGCCATGCCGCCACGAGGTCGGCACGTGTTTCATCGGGTGCAAACAGCTCCGAGCATCGTTTTGCTTCGTTTGCCAAATACTTTTTTTTTTTTCTGGTATCTATGTTAACCGTTTCATTTTCCTGATTAGACTGCAGGCAAAACACACGCATAGGTGCTGGGCATCATAACGCCGCGGCTCCCCGCGGCCTCACGGGAACAGACCCGATTTAGAGCCCAGATAACCCAGGGCACCTTAAATTTCTGCTAATGCTCTGGCACAACTCTTTGTGAAAACTTTGGGTGCCGCTCCAGCTCTGCAGAGCTGCCCTTTCAGCTCCCGCCAGAGGCGGCCGACCTGCAAGCTCTGCAGACCCAGCCTGCAGTTTAAGGGCAAATAGAGATTTTTTTTTGGCTCGTACATCACCAAAGCGACGGTGCAGGCAGCACTTGCCAGCGGCCGATGATGAAGCATAAAGATCCAACAGCAATGGGAGGACGTGCTGGATGCTGGGATCGATCTGCAATGATTTATGGGCTTTATTTTTGGGAGAAAGGCGGGGTCTGGGGGCCCGCGGGGAGCTCTGGGGCTGGTTCAGCCAAGCTCTCGGCAGGAGTCGCCCTGTGCTGAGCCGCGCGGCCGCTCACACCAGCGATGGATGTCTCTGTGCTGCAACCCTGGGCCGCAGCACTGAAGCACGCAACGCATCTTTGCTGAGCGGAGCCGCAGCCGAGCACCTCGGGGGCTCTGCGGTCCTGCTCCCATTGCAATGAGAAAGGGGAAAAAAAGAGAAAGGGTTGTTTGGTGCAGCAAAACACCCCGGCTGCGCTCGTCCGCGCTGCAGTCTCACTGGAGGCCTCCAAAGTATCGCAGCTCTTTTCCCATGGTTGCTTCTCTATTATTCTTTTTAATAGCCTGTGACGCCATCGGTGCATACTGAAGTCATTTGCTGATGGGGCTCTAATATAAAGCATGCACCGGCGGCACTGAGGAAGTTTGGAGGGATGGAAAAAAATCACCCTCCTGCCTATTCTTATAATGAGCACTAAGGAGATGGGAAAATCCAGGAGTCGAGGAGGTCGGCAGAGCCTCTCTCGACCCTTCACGTGGGACTGCCCCTACAAAACGCTTCCTGGGGCACTATTAAACACCCCGGGCAGGAATGCGGGGCACCCCTGGGCGCCGGGGGCGTGATGCCAGAGTCGCCCAAGGGACCCATTTGCTTTTCTCACGCACAACTTCCAGAAAAGCTGGCAGCAGCCGACCAGCCGCGGGATGCTGATGGAAAAGCACAGGGAAGCAGATTTCCAACACGATGCTGTTCTCCCTCTCCTCCCTCCAGTTATATCAGGGTATTTTCCTTTCTTTAACCGCTTTATCAGTCTGTCTTTGAGAGGAAGCTGCAGCGACATGCCCTGCTTCGCCGCGGCTGATGATAACTCCTGCTGGGAAGTGAAGGACAACGGGTAATTCCCATCGAGGGAGAGCAGCCCGTGCTTTGGGTTGGAGCCATGCCCGGAGACCCCGGCACAACGATCGTTTCATTCCGCAAAAGTGGAACTCGGTTCAGGTCGTAAAAATGACATCTTTGCTCTCAAATCTCTTCCATGTGTGCGCTGGGGTTGCGTCTGCTGAAAAGAGAAAAAAACAAATCGGTCTTTTCCGCAGGCGAATCCGACAAACGGGCCTGACCAAACCTGCCCTGAAGCCATGCGGGGAAGCTGTTCGAGGGAGCAGGTCCCCGGCGAGGACAACCCGCGCATGGTGCCGGTGAAGCAACCGGGTGGTGGACAGCCAAGGAGGTGTCCGTCCTGCAAAAGCTCCTTTTGCCCACCTTCATTTCAAGAGTCCAGGTGGAAGTTTGGCTGCTAAGAAGCCCCTTCTATGGCTTACCAATTCAGCTGAAGAATTCGAAAAATCCTCATTTGATTTGAAGAGCTGGGTCAGACCCAGACCCCTGGGATCCACCAAGCCTGACCTGCCCGATGCCAGCTCTCCAACATCCCTTCCCAGCGCTGATTAAAAGCCCTTTGCCAAGAGACTCGCAGGAGTCGGTGCAACAAGCGTCTCGCGTAGGGCCGCATCGATCTCTCCTGCTGCGAGCGAGGAGATAATTAAGAGCAACCTCTTCAGACCCCACTTACTGGGAAGCAAGACACGTCTCTGTCGCGGCTGATCATGGTCGCAGCTGCTCTCTCTGCAGCACCCCTGCACGGGCCCTTTCGCCCACTCCCGTTAAAGGCTCCAGCTCTGATTCTACCACTTCGCTGGGAGAAAGCCCGAGCTTTTGCACTCCGGCTCTTTCCTCATTGCCTCGTTTGGCCATCGATACCCAAGTGCTAATTGCTGATGGTCAGCAAGCCGTTCAAAACGAACAGCAAGGAACAGCAGGCATGATTTTAACCAGTGGGATTTTTTTTTTTAGCTTTAAAACAAACCCACCCTCCCTTGATTGCTGCGAGTTGGCTACTCCTCTAGCAGATGGCCAAAAAAGCAGAGTTTAACGAGGCCACCTTGGGGTACGGAGGAAGTGTGCGTGCAGTGCGAATTCCCTCTCCGCTGTATGCCCTCACCGGGGGAGGATTCTCTCTCCCAGACCTCTTTTCCCTTAGCATCGTCACAGGTACTTTGCTGAGCTCTTCCTTCTGGCATCAAGGCGAGGTGTGACTTTGCGCCCCCTGCGTTTTCATCGTAGGCATAGCCCTGGCTCCTGCTCCCCCTCCACCTTCAGGAAACGCATCCCAGGGGACACAAGAGCCTTTTTCCATCCTCGATCCCCACGAGGCCATGGAAAGATGTGATCCCTCCAACTAAAGGTCACAGGTGGAGTCCTGTACCTCGAAGCCACACCCCCACAGATACATTTTTGGGCTGCCTTGCAATTACCTGTGGCAAAGCCAAACCCTCTAATTTTTTGTGTGTTACAAGGGACCGGGGGCACCAGATAGGCCCTTCTTTCCCCCTAATGTCACACATTTGAGAGCTGACGCAGTAAAACGATCCATAAGCACGCTACTAATCCCAGAGCCGCCCGACCCTTCTCTTTGCCTGCCTTTGCATACTCCCAGTTTTCCAAGTTGCCAAGACCTGATGCTTGCAGTTAATTCAGCCTTGATGCAAATGTGCAGGTTCTGAACGATCGAAGTCATCAGATCAAAACGCGGTTCTCTGAGATCTGGTCTAGTTGCTGCACGTCACCCTCTGATCCCAAATTTACACTTTACTTGAGACCAGGATTATAATTTCCTACCCAATGCCAACCTGGGGAAGACCGAGCTCCCTCCAAGATACACAGTCCTAAAATCCAGAGTTCTTTCACCTTGACTCCAAATCCCTACAAATATATGCATAAATGCTACCGTGAATGGGAAGCCCACGTCTGCCACGCTTGGACCAGTCTATCATCCGGTTTTCTGACTATCCAGTGGTTGCTCTTGGAAATCCTCGCGCTTGAACTGATTTTAGCATGTGTGATTTCCTTGGATAGTCACTCCCAGAGACAAGATACATGTTTGGTTTCTTCTATTGAGCTCACTGCCTATTTTTAAGCATCGCACTGGTGCAATGAGAAAGCAAGGTCAACACCTCATGGCTCGGTCTACTGCCAGACTCGATGGGTGGACGCCGAACAACAGCAGGCAAGGGTTTTAGCCATGAATCTGTCCTCATTTTCCAATTTCTTCTTATAATTCCTCGAAGAATGGGAGTATTGCTGGACAGATTTTTCATCAACCTGAAGAGGTTGAATAACTCAACCGATTCAAACCCTATACAGAGGAAGAAACCTGCACGCAGGGCAGCTCTGCTCTATTCGGCGGCACTAGCGCTGCAGAAAGAGCAGGTGAGGATTGCACGAGCCCTTTCTATCCAGTTGATGTTTCCTGTTTCTACATTTGTGGCTCTTTTGAGCCGAAGGACAAATTGCCAAGAATAAGGGTCTCTGAGGAAAATCACGTGGAGGCACGTGGGCTGTTGCAGAAGTTGCATGACCGACAAGGTGTCCCCTCCTCCTTCCCGCTGGCTCCGGGCCGGAAGATATTTTGCTCACGATGCAGCTTCCATTATTTCCATAGCAACCATCTGTTGTCAGGTCTCAAGACTGGAGATTTTTAACAACTCCATTTGCCAATTCAAGCCCCAGAAGGAAGTGGGCTGCAAAAGGAGAAAGTTCTCATTCAAATGCAAAATAGCTGCAATAATAGCTGAGGGGTGCAGGGGGGGGCCATCGCCTGGGCACGCCGCTTTTCATCCAACCGTTCCTCCTTTGCTTGGTTTACGCCGTGTGAAAGAGCCTCATCCAGTGACACTTCTGACACTGGAAGCCATGACGTGCATTGGGGCACTCAGACAACGCCAAGCCCAGCTGGCATGGGCCTGAATGAGAGTTGCCTCTCCTTAATGAAAAGATATTTCTTTGCTTCAATGGGAGCTTTGATCTGGTTCTGTCAAAACCACCCTGGGGTCTCTTGGGAATGTGCTTGATGCCTCCTTGCCCCCAGCCCCTTCCTAGGCCAAAGGGGTCCTCTGCCCCCTGCCCCCTTCTTGCAAGAAGCATTAGCTTCCATCATGTTGTGTCTCAGCTCTCGACAAGCCTAAAGCTAATGCCCAAAACATGCTACGAAGGCGTTTGTGTATCATCACACTGCGGAAAGGTGCCCAAGACGCCGGTGCTGCTGCTGAGCACTTGGTGCAGCAAAACCCCAGCCCGAAGGGACAGGGCTCGTCGCTTCTGCCCATCTACCAGGGCGCGGGGCTGTTACTGCTGCGAAATGATAAATACTTTGTGCAAGTTTGCCGTCCTGCCATCCTTAGCTCCTTGCTGGGATATAGGGACACCAACTCATACCTGGCTCGTTTGCAAATGGGAGTCATGGAAGTCTTACAAGCCCCTCCAAAATCTTAGCCTAGAGGATCCATTGGCCTCATCCCTAATTTTTGCCTCAGAGGTCTCACCCAAAACAGCTTTGCCCTGCTTCCTAGGGTAACATGGGTACTTCTTCTCCCAGAAGACAACTAACTTCATCAAAGTCAACCTCCTGCCAAATAATTTGGCTGTTCATTAGAAAAAGTAGCAAACTAAGTACGAAGCATTTTGTGCTTGCGCATTCGCTTTTTTTGTTACCGCTTATTTTGCGGCAGCCTAGAGCCAGCAGCAGCCCTTTGTGCCGACCTCTTTTCATTGAAGCCCTTTTCCTGTCATCACCCAACACAGATCAGTACAGAACTGGGACTGGAGACAACCTCGATGGCAATGAGGGGGCAAGGAAGCGGGGCTGGCAGCTGGAAACGCAGCCTTTCCAGGGCATCCCCAAAAGGAAGCTGTCTCCTGGTGGCCAGACAAACTTCAATCTCTTTCTAAAACCTCATCAAGAACCTGAGGGTGATGACGAAAACCAGTTCTGCTCTGAGCATCGCACAGCTTCCCCGGCTCTGGCAGTAGCAGGCTCCGGCGCGGTGGGCTCAGGTCCGTGCTACC
>VZTV01006885.1:0-17079 GCA_013400875.1 Anhinga rufa | reverse complement strand
GGAAAAAAAACAGGGGTCAGCATGAAAAACAGGAATCCATGCTTTTTGAAGACAATAGCTTGCTAAAGAGCAACATATACCTATGAAAGTTGGAGGCTGAGATAAAGGGGTGCTTCAGAGATTTCATTTTTAATGTTGCTTGTTTTACAGAAAAAATAGCAGAGACACAGATTTAGTGGGGTGGGGGGAGAGGAATAATGTTAGATCAAATGCAACCACCCCAGATTTCAGAGCTGCTGTAACTACAGTTTCAGCAACAATTTTATAACTGGATGTTAAAAAAGAGTGGTATGACAAAAGACCCTGTCAATATGATTAACAGAGGAAATTACAAAACATGGTCATGTGATCAGGAGGGAAAAAAAAGTAACAGCCCAAAGAATATAACCATTTGAGAATGTATTGAAAAATGGAAGAGAGGAAGACCAAGAAGAGCACAGATAAACGATACAGACTGCTGGATTTAACTGGAAATCAAGCAAGCAAAAAGACTGGCAAAGAGAAACAAGTGTGGAAACAACAGGTTTATCATGACATAAAGCTAAGGAGAATTTATATGGATAAGAAATTGCCTCAAACAGAAGTGCACACAGAAGACTTACAAAATTCTAAGGTCTTAAGTAAGAAGTATCTTTTCTTCTTTAATCTTCTTAACCAGATATAAAAATCAACATAGGCTGGTCATCCAGTTGGCCTGATTACATGGCTTCAATGCTGCGCAGAGATATCTGTGCTGTCATGGACACTCCCAGCAGGAAAGTGATGCCAGCATGCAAGCCTATTTGGGTTAATGCAGTTTGCTTCTTGGCAGACCCAGTAAGCCAGTGAGGATAGGAAAATTCTCTGCCAATTTTCTGTTGATGTGCTCTTTTACAGGCACTGCTTTTGGCTTTGTCTTCTAGCTAGCTTTTCCATGTTGGTTCTTCATCATATTGGTAAACTTTACATCAACAAATACCAGTTTTGAAATACAGAGAATAGTATATGTAATGAAACAGTGTAATGATATTGGGAGTTTTCTGAGAGTAGGTAAATCCTAAAGCCTGCCACTCAGCTTCCACTAATCTCGCTCTTACAGCTAGGACTAAATATCATTTGACTTTTTAGATCTCAACATTTTATCATCCTTGAAATTTTTAAGTATCCCAGAAGTTGTTGAAGAATGATTAGTTGAACACTATTATTTCATCGGAAAGATTAATTCTATGATGTTTCACACACTATACTTTGCCTTTAGCTGTAAAGCTCAGTTAAATAATTTAATTAAAGTTTCATTCTTTCCAGGGACAGCACTAGACAGCCATTCTGTCTCACACTTAAATCTGAACATATCAATATAACAAAACAAGCACTTTCCACATGAATATAAATTCATAGGACAACAAAGTCAGAGGCTTGTGTGTTTAACCATGTCAGAGTGCAAGTCTTTGTAAAAGAAACCAATCAAAAAATTGCAATGCACAGGTTTTCTTTCAAAGCCACAGAACAGAGTAGTGTTCTCTTTAATTATGGATATATCCCATATAAAAATAGTCAGTAATGCATGTATAAATTCTATATGAATCCATTTATATTTAAAATTTATACATATAATATATACATAAATTTATGGCTGCATTATAAGAAATCTGTTTCTGCGACTTAGATTTACCCACCAAAGTCCTAAATAACATTTAATTCAATTAAATCAATAGTGTTTTATAGTGACCATAAGTGGGTCCAAAGCAGTTCACATTTCCTCTATTACAAGTGGTACTTCCAAGGCTGTTTTTCCTTCCTTACATTCAGCTGTATCAGAACTGTGTCAGGTGTTTGTAGCAAGCACAGTCCCAGCTGTACTATGGACATATTGAAAGAATTCTTGTCAATGTTTATGGACAACTTTCGATTAGAGTACTAATTTGGCTGGGTTTTAGCCATTCTTCGCACTTAGCATGGCTATTCGATTTATTTGTAACTGGGCAAATAAGGTCTAACCTCATTTCCATCAGTATCTGGAACAGCTCCAGTGAAGCAAAATTAGTTACCCTTTTTTATATACCAGTGTAACAAAGTAGAATGTATGCCAGGAATTTGCCCATAAAGTATGCCAAAGTTAGCAACCTCGCTTGGCATTACAGTTTCTTATGAATTAGTATGTATATCATGAAAACATTTTTCAGTATACCTTCAATATCATGTTTGAATGAAATCGTATGAAAAGAGCACATATAGGAAGAGACCTAAGCTAAGCCATAAGGAATTAATAACACAAGCTATCATGACCACAGGTCTCAAGGGCAGAAAAAAAACCCAAAACAGGTTAATTGCTTCTTAATGATCTATTAATGCAGTCCTTTTATTTTGTTAGTTCTGCATTCAGGAATGTGTTTAAGCAATTACCTAGATTCAAGTTCATTAATAGCCTCATTAAATTCTGTGGGCCTCCTCTCATACTAGTAATTTTAAACATATTCTTGATTTGGGACCAGAGAGAAGTAGATAAATGAAGAAGTCAGCACAGAGACTGTTATGAAATTGCAACACTTTTTAAGAATGCTTTTATTATCTGTTGAATGCAAGACATGCAACAACGTGAGTGAATCATGGATGGGGAGTGAAGCTCTAGTGGATCCTGATTACATTCTAGGAAGTACAGCTGTATCAAAGTAATAACACAGAAAATATCTAAAACAAGAAGTATACAGGCAAAGTTATTTTATATGACAAGTAATTTATGTGCAATATGCACACGCAACTTCCATTCTCCCTCAACCAGGAATTGATGCAATCTGCCAGTTATTTCAGATGAAAGCCACATTCCTTAACTATCCTGCTGCAACAATTGAAGAAGCTAATCTGATAAGAAAGCAGACAATAAAAAAAGCTTCTTCATCCCCTAAAATTAAAATGAGCAAATGTGACACGGCAGGTTTGAGACAAAAGAGCAAACATCAGGAGGATAAAAAACCCAAAAGCTTTATAAATGAAAAAGCACCAAAAGTAAAGTAAAGAGAGAAGGATGATTTTACTACATTTTTTAGAATGAATAAGGGAAAAATGTGTGACAGTAACAAACTGTATGAACTGTTTATATTTTTTACCTAGTCTTCTAAAATAAATTTGCATTCATCTCTCTTACTGAAACATCCCTGCTTCTGAAAATTCAGAAATTTTATACATTTAAAGAAAAATTATTCTATCGAGACCAATGACCCGTATCTCCGTATTTATATACTTCCGTGTAACAATTCCCCAAGGATACAGTAGACATGATATGTAGTCTAAGCAGCAGAATGAAAATAAAAATGCCAATTAAGTGTTATATAGCAATCAAACATATCAAGAGATTCTCTGGGATGCATAGTTTGTCAATACATTCACACCATAGGTGGGCACAAGCAAAACAAGCTAGAAACATTTTAGCCCTACAGTATCTGACCAGTGTGCGTATCTTATTATCACAAGTGCACTCTTATGAGTGGAGTTCAATCCCAGAACCTGAATTATATCCTGCTAGACCTCCAAGGCAAAACAGAAAGACATCAGGACTAAAAAAAAAAATGCATGTAGGGTTAGTGTGATAAATGATTCAGTCCCAAACGGGATTCCAATTAAAGTTTACAATTTATTAAATGAATAGAGGCAAGCAAACAGCGCTGGGCACGCCGGGAGTCTCTGCTCTACCAAGATGTGTGCTTGGTGCGGCAACTCGCTTCAAATTTATACAGTCAGGTACTACATATACAAATGAGTGAACATACATATGCATGACCTATCCTCGCCTCGTATTTAAATTAGTTCCCAAATGCTCCTCCCAACTGGGCTTGCTCAGTCCTTTCTGGTGGTGGTCACGGGGGTCGTGGGGATGAAGGCTGATGACTCTTCGTCACCTCTAAGTAACCCCTTGTTTTGCGCAGACTCAGGTCGTCCTTGGCTCTTATCCAAATCACAGGCACCACAAAACCTGCCACCCCCACCAACCTACCCAACAGTCAACAAATCACCAATCAATGTCCCATCCACCCAAACAGTCAAGTTAAATGCCAATCATCATTCCACCCAGTCAAAACAACATCCCATCCACCAAGACTCTTTTAACCCCTTCTCTCAGTCCCCCCTTTTCTTAAAAGTTAGTAAATTCTTTTACTACAACTAATTCTTAGCACAATATTTCCTTATCCAGCATTTCCTCAAAATACTTGTTAGACTCAAGCTTCCATCGTCCATTAAGATAGTTAACAAGTCTTTGAACAACATCTTACCTACTAGGATTTTCTTAACCCCTTTTCTCAGTTCCCCCTTTTCTTAAGCGAATTCAGCAATAAAACGCAACACACACCTCCCTTTTAGCCAATACATGTAACAAATTGCTTATACACAGTTTTTGGGCTTAGCAAAATAGAAACTACATAAAGACCATCTGTTCCTGCTTAACACTGCAGTTATACAAAGGCTGACAAAATGGTTAAAGATTATATATATATATAGTGAGGGGTCACATTTTACTATGTGGCCCTAGTATAGTTTTATATTGACACAAATCAGGTGAACATATCTCACAGTTAGGAATTCTCAAAAAATGTCAGGGTAAGGCAAAGTAACCCATCTCTTTTTTTGCAGTGATTGTTCACTGCACATCTGGGTGACTGTTACCAGTATAAACCTAACCTGCGTAGATTACAAACATGAAGAACAGTAACTGGAAAGTCACATTTCAGAGAGCTGTATCAGGCCTGGTAGTTTCCACAAGGCATGCTACTTAGCAAAGGTGTATAAAAAACTTCAGACAAATCTTGGGAACAAAGACATTCATTAGAGATGCTCTAAGGTTGCCTGTATTCTCCTGAAGAATGTTGAAGTCATGGATGCAGCTTGACCTTTGCAGAAAAGGCTTAATGTAGTTCTCCTATTCAATGCAACAGTCTCTGAGTCTAGTTAACTTAGTGGCCTTTCTGCCATGAAAACAAAGAGGTTAAGCCTCTCCATAATGGCTTTGTCCTATAGAGATGGAAATGAAAAACACCACCAAACATGTGAATTGAATTGTTTGAAACTCAGATGGCATAACATTTAGGGATACAGTGAGCTGAAGAGTTTTTTGACTTAAACTCAATTGAGTGATAGTTTGATAAATGAACTGGGGATACTAGAAAAAGGTAAAGAAGATGAGTTTTATGACTTGAATCTCTAGTTCAACTAGAAGAGTAAACAACCAACAAAGATGTCACCTTCACCTCACCATATAGGAAGAGGAAGTGGACCATGAGACTCAAAGACTTTCCCATGAGAGATTTCAGCACCAAGCTGCAATTCCATTACACAGAGTCACAGAATCACAGAATGGTAGGGGTTGGAAGGGACCACGAGAGATCATCGTGTCCAACCCTCCTGCGTGAGCAGGCACACCTAGAGCAGGGGGCACAGGACCGCGTCCAGGCGGGGTTTGAATGTCTCCAGGGAAGGAGACTCCACAGCCTCTCTGGGCAGCCTGTGCCACTGCTCTGGCACCCACACAGGGAAGGATTTTTTTTCTCATATTTAAGTGGAACTTCCTGTGTTCCAACTTGTGCCCGTTGCCCCTTGTCCTGTCATCAGGCGCCATTGAAAAGAGTCCAGTCCCATCCTTTTGACACCCACCCTTCAGATACTTAAAAGTATTGATAAGATCTCTCCTCAGTCTTCTCTTCTCCAGGCTCAACAAATCCAGGTCTCTCAGCCTTTCCTCATAAGGGAGATGCTCCAGTCCCTTGATCATCATTGTAGCTCTCACTGAAAAGAGCAGTAGTTGTCAAGAAAACAGCAAAGAAAAACAGCAAATGTCTTCTCATGACACAAGCAGAAGTTGCATCTCCTGTCTTATTGACTTATCAGACATCAGCAAAAATCGAAGTCTTACCTACAAAAATGCTCACCTTTCTCACTTCCGCCTGGAGCAGTTCACCATTTCTGATGGCTTGGGCTTTCAATTTACTCTCAGAAATTATTTAAAACATCTCCACAACAACATCTATTCTATGGTTGCATTTGGATTGAGTCAAATTCTTCAATATTTTTCTTTCCTACTCCTCAATGTTAAGCTAACCTTAGAAATATCACATATATTGTATATCTGGTAGAGACTTTTGGCATGCAAATACAGCTTAATTATTACTTAGGTGCTTAAATCCAAAATGTAAATCCCTAGAACACTTGCTCAGCTACTACTTACAGTGTTGCTACCTAAAGTCCTTTCAAGTTTGCATTGGTACAGGTTCTCCAGGTACCAGAATCCCACATTCTGGAACATTGGGCCTGGAATGACAAAATGCACCTTTTTTTTTTTATATTAGTTTTTTGAGCTGATCATATTTTGTAAATTCAGAGTGAATTCCCATGCAAATCCATCTCTACATACACTGGCATTTTCTGGCCATGGAAACAACAACAAAAAAATGACCAAACTCGATTCCCAAAGGCTGGACCTCTCTTACTCAGATGACTTTTTAGTTATTAAGTTATAGACATCCCATCTTATGCCGAGGGGATTATGATTTTGAACATCTAGGGATAGCAGACAGATATTGTTCCTGTGCTCTGGATGCTGTGGCTCTTTGAGACTGAATGTAGGGTATGCATAGGATGAATCCATATGTTCCTGCTGGTTTCCACAGGAACCAAAAGCAGGAGAACATTTGTTCCTCAGAAAGGAAAACGACTTATGCCAATACGCTTATCCATGCACCCACTTACATGCATAAGCATATACAATGTGTATTTACTGATTGCAGTCATTATGGAAAAGTGCAGATTTCCTACCCTTTCTCTTCCTATGTCTAGATATCCAGACATTACCATAAACCTTGGACTCATTAAAGCAGATGTGCAGACTTGCCTGCAAGAGGCATGAAGCTTATGTAAATAATCTACCTGTCACTGTTTGTTCCCAAAGCTAAATTTGCATCTTCAAATAAAAGCAGAATCTAAGCTTCTCAGGATTGTTAGGCCAACAAACAACTGAATTTTATAGGACTTCAAGCCCTTCAGTGCCCCATATCTAAAATGTTCAGTGATAGCAAACTAGAGTGGATGGAAAGCATCTATGTTTTCTCCTTCATAGCATTAATTTTAAAATAAAAATAAGTGCACAATTTTTATTCTGGAGCTAAAGAAACCTTATGCCTATACGCTTACTTGGAGTGCTTAACTGGGAAATCTACTATTTTTAAACAAAATGGTTTTAGGTAAGTATTAACTGCATTCAGTAACATTTATGTACAAGCTGCTCAGGACTGGAAGTAAAGCTTTGTAGTTATCTTGGGATTCAAAACCTCCTAGATCTGCCAGAGAATTAACATGCAACTTTGTGCGAGCTGTTTAACCTACAAGTCATCTGGTTCAGAACTTTAAAATAGGGCTAATGTCAACTCTCGGATGTTTTGGGGTAAGGACTTCATTAACCTTTGCATAAACCACTCTGACATCCTGTATAGAGAACATATATTCTTGAATATTTATACAACCCCTAATGTAAAAGCAGGAAATGCTCTGTATAGGCATGTAAGACAAAGACCCTGACCTGAATGCTTACCCTCTAAAATAAATATGCACTAGGAAAGTGAGCATGCTTACGTTACCAAAGCCTTCCAACTTCTAAAGTTAGTTTTATTAAGACACAAACCAAACCAAGGTGACTCTTGAAACAAAGAAAATTCAAACCTGTTGGGTATCACAGCACCTATGAATAACTTGCTGGTCTCATCAATTGATTATTTTACTCTCTTAAAAAAAGGGGAGAGGGAGGAAGTAAATCAATGAAAGCAACACCTAAGCAAAACTGCACAACCAGATTCTAATTTCCACTTAACTGTATAAAGATGCTGTAAATTCTAGTACTGCTGACAAAATATTCCATGTTCATAGAGTTTGACAGAACTTCAGTATGTATTTTAGCAGGTCTGCTGAGCGTGTAAGGCTGCAAGATGCCAGCAAATCATGGTTAGAAAATAAGCCAGATCAGAACACATCTGTTTAAAAAACCATCATAGTGAACCCCCTCCTTCTTCTTGGGCAGGTAAGTATCTCAAGCCCTGGGGCCCTTAAGGGACTTGCTTTTACAATACATCTTACATAAGCTGCGCTACAAAAGTGACCCAAACTCTGACACTACAACCTGCAAACTGAAAATAACATTGTAACATCAGAAAGGCAGTACTATATCAGACAAAGGCCATGAGAGCCAATATCCTACCTCCAAGAGTGGCAACAAGCACTTTTAAGGTAAAACTATACTAATTCATTTAGCTTTTTAAGTAGAACTCTTCTAACCGACAACTATTTTTGGCTCAGGGACTTCCTGACTTGCATGATATTTCTACAAATTTAGCATCCCTTCACAGACGTCTCTTCCATTAACTCATTTCTTGAATTCATGCAAACTTTTAGCATCCACAACTTCTTTGCCGGGCCTTTCCATAGTTCAGTTACTTGTTGCGTAGGGAACCATGCCCTTCTCTCTGTTTTGAAACTGGCTCTTTCGCCCTTCACTTGATCCATCTCATTCTTGTACTGAAATAAGAGTGTGAACAACTGATCCCAATTTACTCTCTCCATTGGGTTTCATGCATCTCCATCAAATCACCATTGAGTTATCTTAGTATATGCCCCTTGACTATGTAACTCAGGAAGCCAAAGAAAGGAATATGCAATTCACTTTTTAGTTCTTCAAGGAAATGAACCACCACTGTGTCTGTGATTTAAATTTCCTCACAGTCCTCAGTGCCAACACAGACCACTGCTGGTCACACACTATAACCCCAGCACAGTAATTGCTTTCACAGACCTTTGGAGTCACCCTTCCTTCATTGGAAGCCCTGATTATTTGGTGCTTTTATAACTAACTTTTGACCCATTTCTCTGGTGATTTTATTTTTCAGATTTCTTTCTGACAAATAAAATATGAATAAACCCAAGTTGCTTATCATAGAATTCACTCAGTTTTCTAATTATAAGACAGTTGTTAATGATTTATTGGATCTAGCTGCCTATTTGCATTCCTTAGTGTATTTGGGAGCTTTGATTTAAAGACGGATTCAGATCAAACACAGGATGTGAGTCCTTCATTGTTTGTTTTATCATTTAGTGGGAAAACTTGGAGCCACCTCCATGCAAAATAACAAACTACACTGATTTTTGGCGCAATATTGTAAAACACAAATGAGACAAGAGCATACTAGCCAGTTCCTCAAATACAGAACAGAAAACTGTGCTTTTTAGGCTGTTTAAGGTAAAGCTCTCATCTATGTCAGTAGCTCTCTGTAATATGGAGTGTCACAGAAACTGTGCTGATGGTGTGGAGAAAGCTTTTCTGAAAGGGCAACACCCTTGAATTCATAACATCAGAGATATGCCTGTGTAACGAGCAGTTCTTTAAAAATGCACACCAGTAAGGTATACTGTTCCTAGCAAAGTTTAAAATATCTGTTAAGTTTCAACAAAAGTGCATTTGCCATTTTACAGAGTAACACAACCCTTTACTGAAAATAAAGATTTACAAAAATAATTTCAAAAGTCCTCATAAAGATTGGCATTGTATTTCCATTTGAAATGTTCTCCTATATAATTAATTCCCCAATAAACTATTTATGAATTCAGAACAGACTGGTCTGAAATAAGTTTTACATGCTAACTAGCAGCCTTGCAAATACATATCTAAGCTGTTTCCTCTTACTCATCTATACCGTACAAATGGTTTCAAATCACTTAACTGCTTTATTCAGAAAAAAAACCCTACCCTCAGCATTTGCAAACCAAATAAATTTCATAATAAAATAATTTAATTTTAATAATTTATGTCCCTGAAGTGCAGTGTGTATCCACAGAAATGATCTACTTGCTGTTATACCCACCCCCACCTAAAGTGTCTCTATGTATCTATTGCTGAAGCTAATACACCTTCTACTTCTATCTTTTCCAAAACCCATAAAAAATACAATTTGCAAAATCAAAATTAAACAGGAAGGGAAATTTAGACACACAAGAAGACACTATTCCTAAAATTGTACCAGTAACTGAATTGACTTTAGTGTAACATGTAAAAGAATCAGATAAAAATGTAGTTGCCCACATAGTAAGGTCTCCCTGCAGCCTTCTCTTCTTCAGGCTGAACAACCCCAACTCTCTCAGCTTGTCCTCATAGGAGAGGGGTTCCATCCCTCTGATCATTTTTGTGGCCCTCCTCTAGACCTGCTCCAACAGGTCCATGTCTTTCCTGTGCTAAGGACCCCAGAGCTGGATGCAGCACTGCAGGTGGGGTCTCACCAGGGTAGAGCAGAGGGGCAGAATCCCCTCCCTCACCCTGCTGCCCACGCTGCTTTTGATGCAGCCCAGGATATGGTTGGCTTTCTGGGCTGTGAGCGCACATTGTTGGCTCATGTCTAGCTTTTCGCTCACCAGTACCCCCCAAGTCCTTCTCTGCAGGGTTGTTTTCCATCCTTTCGTCCCCCAGCCTGTCTTGATACCTGAAACGCTGGCACAGATTGCCCAGAGAGGTGGTAGATGCCCCATCCCTGAACATTCAAGGTCAGGTTGGACGGGGCTCTGAGCAACCTGCTCTAGTTGAAGATGTCCCCGCTCACTGCAGGGGGGTTGGACTAGATGACCTTTAAGAGTCCCTTCCAACCCAAACTATTCTATGATTAACAGCTAGCGTTATACTTTTCAAGGGGAGACTATTCATTGTCTTCTATTTGTAACTCCAGTGGCTTTTTTGTTGTTAAGCATTTTAGCAGTAAAATATACAGACAAGAGTGACTACAACCTTTGTTTGAGGGGAAAACATGGCCACAGCAGACACAATTATTTTTATCTATAAACAAGAGAGAAGTACTGGTGTCTGAAAAATGAACATTTCATAAACGATTCACTCCAAGGTTGCCTGCTTTTCTCGGCTGTCTCTGCTCATCACTGCAGCTACTACAACTCTTGTGTTTTCCATCTGCCTTTTGGCAGGAACCAAAGTGACAGGCCAGTATATTCAAATTTCTCTCATTCAGGAGCCATGAGGAAGTCCCTGAATCTGACAGATTAAAAATAACTAAAACAACACTGAAAACATTTGCTTCTTCAAATTATAATTTGCTTGTCTTCAGTACTATGAAATGAAATGAAAATTGGCATGTGGCTGAAGTTATAGAATAAACCAAATATACCATGAATATTTTCAGGCTTTAACCAACTGGATTTTGGGAATACATAAGAAAACAGATGAGAGCAGGGAAGACTGAGAATTAAACTTAATGACAAATGACTGAGTGATAGGCACAGTAAATGCTGTTTTAATACACTCGGTGTTTCTTTTGTTAGATGTAATTTAGAATGCACTAATAGAATCCATCTGATCCTGGATTGCAATTTTGTATTAATATGGGGGGGACTGGGAATTAGTAATTTGGTAGAAGTGTGAAGGTTGGCTCTATTCATCAGCCGAATACTTTTGCCAAATAGAAAGTATTTAGCTGGAATGTTGTCTCCTCTTCCCTGGCTATTGCTAACATCATTTGCAGGGTCCAGCCTTAGCATCTACTGCTTCTCACCCCATCGTGAAAGAGTGAGTTCAAAGACAAGGTAACTTTGATACAATACTTTAAAAGATATTTTTCCCTTCTCTTACCCCCTCTTTCCTCCTCATTATTGACTCCTAAGATTGGTTGACCAAACTAAAGGAGTTCTTTCTATGAACCAGCAACCAGCTGGAGTACTTTAGCACTAATAGAAATGCTACAAAAGAGTGTATCTTCCAGCTCCTATTCTACTGCTGAAAAACAAGACAAGCAAAAATCTGAAAAATCAGGGAAGGTTCTGTTCTACTTTGGTATTATACATCCTTGCTTATTACCTTGATGTGAAATTTGTCCCTCACTCTGTAATTTGATTTCTTCTTGGATTTAATTGCAGTAGAAGGAGTAAAGGGAATAACCTGCTCTGTTGTTGCTATATAGCCTATGTTTGATCACAGGCATCTCTTTCTCTACAGTGAAATAGTTTGAAAAGAAATGTGGCCTTCCCACAATGATGGATGTTTCTAGATAGGTACTAAACACTCTCTATTGTATGTTGGTAAACTACTGATGAAAGACAGTGAAAGAAACTTTCTAGTAGTCCTGCCAAGTGCAAAAGAAAGTAAGGAAGAACTGTGATGTGGCACACTGACAAATGGTATCCTGTTAATATTTCAGATCTTTCTGTTTCACCCTAACTATTGAAGTAGCTGTAGATAACTTTTATGTTATCTTGAAAAATAAAATATATCTGAAAATCTAGCACACACACTAGTAATCAGTATTTTAGAAATTCTGTCTTAAAATAGAACTAAGCTTCCTCAACACTGTTCTAGAAAGTTGGGTGGAATACAATGTCTGTGAAGGCAGACTGTTGATGAAACAAATGTGGGTTTTTTTTTTAAATTTGTAAGCCAATAATAGTTTTCTCTACAATAAAAGACCCTCCCACACACATACATTATTACCAAGTTACAAAATTATGATGTGCTGTTGTCTCTTAAATTTAGACAAACCAGTAAAACCTTTCATTTATCTTTTACTGATGGTGACAAAGAGGCTGAGGGTATCATAAATAAAATTACAAAATGCTTTATTTGTGGCAAGAAGTCTTGATGTAATCCCATAATAGCAACTGAGGCTATGAAAAAAAGTTTGTATAAAATATTAACTTACTGTTAACCTTACTGTCTAAGCTGTTAAGACTTTTACACCCTACTCTCCCTTTTTAAACCCTGCAGTCATTCCTGAGACAAGTCTTTTTCTTAGCCCTAATGGGTCAATTCTCAGCTGTCATCTTCTAGTTTTCTTTTTACTAAGACAAATACAAAAATATCCCCATGCTGCCTCACTTTTTTTAATGACTCTTCCTCAAATAGCCTTTCTCCTTACCAATCTTAGTTGGCTTCATTATAATAAAATGCCATATCTCCTGATTACTTCTCTCTCCCTCTGCCTCAGTGCCAGCATTATTAATTATGAGCCTGGGACATTTTAGTAGTTGTCATATGCAACAAGCCATATAAACTATGATAAATTCCTGTCTCCAAAAGGGCTTGCTTTATCTTATCTGGCTGATATAACTAAATCCTGACAGAAATAAGGAGTTATTGTGGAACATGCATTTCTTTTTAAAGTGTTAAGAGTAATTTTTATTGAACTAACCTATATGAAAATTACTTCGAAGTGTATTGTGCCCATAATATAGTCTAAGATCATTCTGGTTACCCTTGAGCTCTACATTAAGTGGCAGTTTTAGAAACATAAAATTTCAAACTACCTATACCTAAAACATCAAAAAGGCAAAGAAGATCCTAGAAAATGTGAAGTGTGACAAAACATAGCAGTAGTTTTTACAGGAGAAATAGTTATTTAAAAGTAAAGAGATGCTTCAGATTGTAGTATTACTTGAACACAACTCTGACTTACTATTTCAATCCACACACATTGCAAAGTCTAATTATTAATCCATGAATCTGCTTTCATAGTTTTACCCATTCTTTTGAGTCTCTCAGATGTCCATCTGCAAGCCTAGGCCTTGCATGTGTGAGAGAAAAAGCAGGTGGTATGTACTGGACATACAGACATAAGCACACAGTAGAATATGAGGTGATATTTAGTATTGCTGTATGTTATGCAACTTTCTGGCTCCACCCCCTCCTTCTCTTATACAGACTTGTATTTTGGTGCAGTGCCAAAAGCAGGAAACAAAGGTGCACTTTGTGCCAGCAGAAACCCTTGACAGAGGTACAGTTTTAGTGATCAAAGCTCTATTCAAAAAAAAGTCCCACTCTTTCTCCAATACACCATGGCTTTCAGGGAGCAAATGCAAGGGCAGTGTAAGGGGATGTTTTCTGCAGACAGAGCTGTACAGAAGTGACTGGTGCTGCACTAACATTAGGAGCAGTTGTAGGGCAGACTCTTTCAAGAGGTGTATAAGATGAATGGCCCCAGCTGGAGGGGATGGAAGAAACCACATGCAGATTACTATGGCCATATTAATTTGCTTCAAAATACATTTTCAAACTCCCTGTTGCAGGGTATTTCTTTTCAGTGCAGCAGAAGTAAGAGTTTTCCACATTCTGACTCACAATGGGCTTACCCTAGAATATGTCAGGGTGTTTGCCATCCTTTGTCAGGTGGCAACAGTTACTAAAGCTAAAACAGTATATTAAATTTTTGCTAGCCCTATTAGGTCAGGTGTGTAATGAGGCATGATATGTGTCTACCATAGCAGTATCAGCAAAAATCCTTACTGTAAATAGTTACAATGACAAAACTGTTTCTGCTGCTCTGACTTGTTTCTCTCTGATCAGTATAATCCTACACCTGTAAAGGAGCACCTCCCATGTATCTCACTGGAACTTTCAAACATGTCCTCATGAAAGTTCAAAAAAATTTGGGCTACTCCATGTTCTTGTGCCCCTATGTTTTTGCCATTTTATTTACGGTTACCTTGCCTTGTCTTCCATAGGCTTACACCTGCTCTTCCAGGTCCCAGTCCAGAATACCTGTATTTGCAACAGGGGCTCCTCCTTCCTTTTCCTTACTGTGAGTGACTTCTGCTACAGGCAGTCCAAGCAGCAGTTTGAAACTGTGCTCGTGGCTCTCCATCCCACTCTATACCAGCCTTTCAAAGGCAAAGCCTACTTCAGTGCTTTCCCTGGTCCTCTTCCTGCTCTTTGTGCCAAGTGTGCTTTGTTCTTTGTTTCTATCGCAATGTCTCTAAAAGTTCTCCAGGACAGCCCATCACCTGCTGCTGGGTGGGCTGTGTGTGTTACACTGCTGGTTCCTGTTTGCTTTTCATGCACAGGTGGAAGAGGTGATGAGGCCACATTATGCTTGTGGAGGGGAGGGAGGCTGCCTGTCCTTCCATGGGTATCTCAGGATTGGCTGCTACTTGTCGTGGTATCTCAGGTGCTGCAGGCTGTGCAATATGCAGAAAAATAACCGATATCTCAGATACTGCCATGAAGCTGTTTGCTTTCAAAAACTCAGTACTACAATAAATAACAATGCTGGCTTGTCTTTATTTTGTTTCAATATTATTTTCTAACATTTGGAAACTTGATATCAAACAACTGAGAAGGTACTTACTTGTATCTGTAGATGAAGTGGAAGAACTTTTGTTGACTGCAGGTGGGCTAGCATCAGATGTGGAAAGAGTAACTTCCCTTCCCTTGCAGCTGAGTGAGACTCAAGAGACAGTCAGGTACTGAGGTAAATTGGAGCAACTTCAGTGGAGCCAGACTGTTTTCACAGGTAGAGAACGTGGCTCCCAGGATTCTCTGAAGAAATCTTTAACTGTCTGTTCAGAGTTTGTTTATTGATAACTTTTTTGACAGAACACATTTTCATGTACTACAAACTCTCATATTGTTGAGTTATTGATGAATATTGAAAACAACAACTCACCGAGAAATTTCAATCCAACATTTTCCTAGGGAAAAACAAACAAACAAACAAACAAACAAACAAAAAAGCTAGGATCTAAAGAACTCTAAGTGATGTGTTCTTACTGTGAGCTTTGCTGTTACTGGCTATGTAATCACATTGCATAATCCTCACTTATGACAAGACCGCAGAATTGTAGGTATAGCAGTTAGCTAAGCTTCACAACATGATTTACTCTAACTATAGCAAATGAGTAATAACCATCTCAATTTCACAGCAGTTTATATGATGTGTATCTATTAAAACAGCTTGGCTTTTTACTGTTGTTTCTAATAACTCAATAAAAACCCCGCGGTATTTATGATTAAGAAGCTATATTACAGTGATCAAGCTCTACAATTCTCAGTCCCAAGCCATACCGTACTGCTATGGTTTCTACAACACAGTTTATAACCACCCTTTACTTAGCTTACTGAAATTTCACTGGATGTGATCCAGTCTGTAACCAAACCTTAACAGCTATGAATAGTTTCACATAGGACACCTGAATGCCAAAACCAGATGGCTAGATATTTAGTCTGACCTTCTTCACAAGTCAGCTACAGAATTTCACTCAATATTCCTGCATCAAAACTTTAACTTCTGGTTGAGATAATTCATAAGACACACCCTCTGCTCCCTTTGGTGAGGAAGTAATTTGGAGAGGCTGAAAGGATCTCTTGAGAAAGCTGTCTTAATCACCAAAGACTAAAGATTCTTGCTACTTCCTGCCCCACCCACACATTTCTAACATTTGAAATCCAACCTGGTTGTATTGTTAGTACTTCCCCCAAACTGCTACCCCACCACCTTTTCTGGCAAACTTTTATTACATAGATCAGGCATTTACACTACGAGAATTATGAGTATTATCTGGACAAATTCCTTGTATAATACCTGCTCACAATCTCTCTGGTTCCAGTTTTGTGAGTTCTCCTGCATGCTTGTACACAGCATTTTAAATGTGAACTATTTCTGTGATACATATTGATAACAGGAGCATCACCGATATTAGACTGAATGGGACTGTTAAATAAATTAGCTTTCTTCCAAACTTACCTCACAGTCAGGATTTGTCTGAGCTGGGTCAGTGGTAAGGCTATTATGAGGCCTCTATTGTTCCAGAATCAAGTATCATGCAAGCATGTGATTCTTTTATGATTTTTTTTTTTTGTAAGGAATGATACTATATTGTATTGACTTTGTCCATGGAGCTGAGCTAGCAGCACTCTGAAATGAACAGGACAAGCAGGTCACTGCTATTCAAGCTGTTATTCCAGATTTAGATGTCTCTGTCTCAGTCACAATTTCTTTGTAACCCAAAGCCACTAGGAATTAACTTTGAAAAAGCAAATCAAAACCAGGTGTATATCTACAATGCACATGGTAGTGCAGAGGGGCAGGCTAGTGCTGACTGGTACACCTGCACAGGAGAGTATAAACGTGTTAGTGCTGTGCTGTGCCTGTGCTCACAACTCCTGCCTCTCATGGGGGCTTATTAACTGTAGTGCAATGCCAGCTTGACATAGTCAGCTCCAACTTCTCTGCAGCATGCACCACAATGATCTTGAATGCCAGCACAATCAAATAAATTCACAGAATCACATAACAGCAGGGGTTGGAAGGGACC
>VZTV01006878.1:20897-44705 GCA_013400875.1 Anhinga rufa | reverse complement strand
CTTTCAAATCTATAAATGTTTAAGCTAAATCTGTATTTACTTTAACAGACAGGAAAAGAAAACTGAACCCTAACCTGAAAGATGAGAACAGTAAGTCATGGGGTTTTCTATATTTATGCTTATAGCTTTTTCTTTCTTACAGCTCAAATCTTTATAAATCTGTAGATGGCAACTTAAATAATGTTACAGCAAAATAGAGGCTACTTTTGAATCTAAATTCAACTTTTCTTCAGTTTTCTAAAAATGCAGTATCCAGCGTAATGACTTTCTCACAGGCAACATAAGAACTTACAAATGTTTGTTCCCTTTCATTGAGATACAGATAGCTGCATAGATAGCTCGGTATACACCTCTGTATACTAACTGCAGTTCTAGTAGCCTCAGCTGAGTAGGATACACACAGAAAACTGGTTGTTTTGGAAGGCATCAAGATTTTTGTGGTGAGAGTCTGTTATGCTTTTGGCTCAGGCCTCAGGTTTTAACATTAAAATTATACCTTATTTATCTGGAATATTAGATAATCCACTGAGCCACTTCTCATCTTATGAGTGTGTGACTTTCCTAGACATCCCGGAACTTTTATATTGCAGAGGGAAGGTAATGCCTAAAAAAGTATCAGGATACACATAACTGTCCTGTACTAAAATTGAACTGAAAAAAAGAAACCACCATAGAAAACTATAAACCAATAGGGTAAGAAAGCTCTTAAAACCCCTACTCCTATATATTAGTTCTGTTACCTGTAAACAGAAATCTGACAGGTTAATGTATTGTCAGGAGAGAGGCTGTGGCCAGTGTTAGGTCTAGTAGTACTGAGTTCAGCTGTAATTCCTTGGTGTCAAAGCCGANCCAAGCAGACCCTAACACAGCCTATTTGAGGCCAGCCCCAAGGCTGCCTAATGTGCTCCAGGAATATGAATGATTCTCCCACAAGGAGCAAAACTGGAGCAAAACTGTGATGCAGCTGACTGAGCAGCCTGAAGAAACAATACATCACAGTTTCTGGACACGTAGGCAGCTTTGGGCTTTCCCAAGGACAGGATATGCTTAAGAAGTCACCTGTGTTTCTCACTGCTAAAAAAAAATACATCAAGCAGTCACCAGCTTAAAAAATAACTTCCATAGGTGAAATGAAAACTAGGCATTGTACAGAGAGGGCATGGATTCATTGATTCTCGTATCACCTCAGATTATAGTGCTTGCATCTTACCCGTAGCTGTCCAATTCACTGCCATCAGTAGATATTACAGTCAAAATGACACTTGTAGAAAAAAACTTTCACCTTTCAGAAATCAGCACCTGCTGTAGTCATAGGCCTTTTCTTATTTTTCATGTGATGGTGTGAAACTTCAGTGGAATTATGCCATATGCAAATGAACAAAAGCTCAAGGCAAGGAGCAATTTGGAGGACAGCGTTGGTGCGTGTCCGGACATAATTCCAGTGCAGGTTGTCTGAGCATGGTGTGGCTTCACATGGCTTTTTGTATTACTGTTCTAGATTTTTTTTCACTTTGTAGGCCCTAGCCTCCTCTGTGCTCTTAGTGAAATGAAGAAATTAGAGAGGTAGCTGCTTTTGTGGTTTTGTTTTACTTCTTCATTTTAATGACCGAAAATCTTTGTGCAACATACAGTAAGTCATATGACAAACATTTTTATTTCTCAGCATCATATATTTTTAAGAAACACTGGAAAGAACCTTTTTTCCATGATGAGTAGGTAGTTGAAGCATAAAAGCCACAGATACTTTACCAGAGAGGCTTGGAAATGACCCACATGGCCCTGGTTACAGGAACAAGGATTGTTCACATTATCATTTTAACTTAGAGCTCAAGCTGTATCAGTGCTGAATATGTAGGACATTTGACCTCATCACTGAAGTCCCAGTTCTGCAAACTTTTATTCAGATCCACAGATTTTACTGACAAGCATTCCCATGGATGCTATCTAACCAGATTTCTGGTTTGTTATTTCATTTATATGGCTGATAGTCCATGATAGTTTTGATGTAATAGAAAATTGAGAATTTGGACCACAGATAAGAATCTGAAAAGATTGCAGTATGACGTCTTTGTAATTAATGTCAGCTTTAAGGAGACACTGTAACTTCAGCACAGCCCAGGAAAGCTTGCATACAATGAAGATAGAGCTTTCACTCTTTGACACTTAGTTGTTAAAATCAGGCTAGCTATTTGCTTAAATTATTGCCAATTTTTAAAATAATACTATTCCATTTTCTTTCTTTAAGGAGATGATTTTAACTCTCAAACCGAGGCTTTATACATGACAACTGTCACAGCTTCAAGAGACAGTGGGAGTGTGGGACTGTGAAAACTCTTCATCTCACATGCCGTAATTTGCACGTTTTGTATCTGGTTTAGGGGACTTCAAAGGAAAGTTACAGCACTTTAGCTTTGGAATGCAAAGTGAACTCATGGGGATTTATTAGCACTGCAGCAATGGAAAGCTATGCCTCTTCAGATACCAAGCCTTAAGTTACTGAGAATTATGCTGTCATGAAATGTGGTTTACCATTCTGAAGAGGTTATCAGAGTGCCTTTGACACACTTTAGTTTTGAATTTACTGTCGCTCAAGGAATTTTTGTTTTAAGAACGCCTTTATTAACTGTTCCAGTCTCAGGAATGGTGCTTAGATTCAAATATCTTGTGGGAATTTGAATAAAAGCTGTACATGCTATCTTATGTCTAAACAGTCATCTTTCAGGTGGAGACATCATGCCCATATCTCATTTCTAAACTTTCCAACATGTTAAACTGGAAATAACCACAAGTACCCAATAGTATGGCAATACATGGAAGATATTTCATATCACAAAAGCAATAAGAGGTTCAAGTTAAATCAAAGGACAGACAAAAAAAAAAAGTAAAAAAACCCAAACCAAAACAAAACCAAAACCAAACCACCAGTAAATCAATATTATGTCACAGAAGAGAATTTTAATGCACAGTCCATGTAAAACCCCATAAGTAAGTCAGGTAAAAAAACATGAATTGTCATGCTATGCTACATGACAGTAAGTTTAAACTGATTACTCAACAGAATTTCCTTTAGGAGGAATTTGGAAGCAAAAGTGAAAATAGAGCTCAGCCGGATTTCTCTGCTGATTATTTTTAAACAGTAATTTTAACTTCTCTCAGAGGAAAAGATGAGTCTTTTCCATGCCAGGCACTTACCTGTTTTACTTCCTATTACTGGAATGTGTAAAAATGCCTCATTTAACTCTGAATACACTGTGTGCTGAGCATAGCTTCTACAGTGCCAGTTTTGAAAAAATGCCCAACAGGGAAGACCTTTGCATCTTAGATAGTCAACAGATAGTGAAGCAAGGGCATTGGGTAGGATTTGTCATATGATTTTCAAAGAGCACTTGCTCTGGTGAGCTGCATTTTCTCCTAAGTTAGATGTAGCAAGATTGAAGCAAGGTGTTCACATGGAAACTATGTTTACCATTATCTTGCTCTTGGAAGAGTGCTATTGGTTTCACAGAAAATATCATATGAGTAACATTAAGGTTTTCTTCATAGCACTTGCTCTGGATTTAGATGGGAAACTGCTTTTCCAGTGTCATGTTGCAGCTATTTACTCCAGCACGAAGTGGACCTACAGTGCTGCTGTGAGACCAGAAAGACAGAATCCACACCCTCTTTTGTTTCACCACAGTAGCTGATTTTAAATAGCAGGGCTGCTGTTGATTTTATTTGTGGAAGAGTAAACCAAATCTCCCTCTCTGTCATCACCTCTACTTCAGTATCTATGTATTGTACCTTTAAATACTCATTTGTAGCCAATGGATTCAGCTGAGACAAATCCTCACTAGGCTTGCTATGCCCTTGCTGACATGGTAAACCAGGTAGATGTCAGAGAATCAGAGGTAGCTTCTTGAAGCATTGCTTAGCTTCAGATGCAATAGCAGCTTGGGGATTGCCCTGGCTTGCACCATCTAGCCATACTTAAGGGTCAGTGCATAAGGTCAAGCAATTTTTCTCCATGCCAGATTTGTACTCCGCCGGGAACTATGAGTCTGCTCTGTCATACACGGTGAAAAAGCTAACCCACTGTGCTCCTGGAAGGACTTCATTTTGCATTTTGCTATTTCTGTTTTCCTCATAATCATAAAATGGAAGTAATTAAACCTGAATTTATGTGGATGAACATAAATAGTACATCACAGCCTTTGAAATTAGATTATGGTAATTATCATTGTTCCTTACTGGAATGAAAGTCATCTTGACATTATCTTATGCTGCTGAGTAAATGTAGCCTTGGTGTGGGCAAGGAAGAACAGGTGTGGGCAGCACTTCCTGCCCATTTTACAGGCATAGCAAACACTACCATGCTTTCCCTCTTAATGGTCTGTACACTAAAGATTTCACCTGGCATCCCTAGATAGAGGCAGCTCAGCTTTGCACAAGAATCCTATGCCCTATCCACTCCATTTCATATGAAAGGAGCAATAGTACTATTTTCTGTAATAACCATAAGAATACCCAGAAATGTATCTTGGTTTGCAAGTTTCTATTTTTACTAGCTCTCACTGGATACTTATGAACTGCAATAAAAACAAATCAGGATGATTGTCACATCTTAGTATGTGAAAGTTAGCTTGTCAGCAGCTTCATCAGTCTACATATGTCTGTGAACTCATGCATGAGTTGTTTTTTACTTTAAACCATTGAGCATATGATATGTGTGTGATACGATGACTCTCTGTTCTTTCTGCTTCAGCTACTGTTTTACACGCTGTTATCTTGAAACAGCTGAAATAAGAGTTTTCAGATACAGATAAACTGCCTGCAAAATGCTTGAAGGTTTAGTTGAAGGTATTTTTTATAGTTTTGAAGTTTACAATGAATCAAGAGCTGATATTATTAGACCATAAAATATTATGTCTTTTTAGATGTCATACAAAGATTAGTTTGTAGGGATTGAGTTTAAACTTACCCACACTCTCAGGTGGCATTTTAGAGTGGCATAATGGATATCTTGCATAGGAAGCTTCTGGTATCTTTTCTGATATGTATCTCCTCTATTCATTTCCATGTTTGACCCAAGCAGGAGAATGTCATAAGCAATAGCATGTTAGTGTACTGTATAAAGGTATGGATTCAGTTAAAGTTGGTGGAATGTTTATATGAAAAGATGTGCAAAGAATCTACTCACTGGTTTATAGTAATCAAAAACATAGTTCACTGAATTTTAATAATTTTAATATTTTTTCACAAGTATGAAAAAAGTTTTTAAGTATTGAATTTAGGATGGGTGTCAAGAGGATGGGACTGGACTCTTTTCAGTGGTGCCCAGTGGTGACAGGACAAGGGGCAATGGGCACAAGTTGGAACACAGGAAGTTCCACTTAAATACGAGGAAAAACTTCTTTCCTGTGAGGGTGCCAGAGCAGTGGCACAGGCTGCCCAGAGAGGTTGTGGAGTCTCCTTCCCTGGAGACATTCAAACCCCGCCTGGACACGGTCCTGTGCCCCCTGCTCTGGGTGTGCCTGCTCACGCAGGGGGGTTGGACAAGGTGATCTCTCGAGGTCCCTTCCAACCCCTACCATTCTGTGATTCTGTGATTTCTTCTTGTCTGGCTAACGAACACTACTGTTGCAATCCTCTGACCTGCTTTACTCCGAGTGAGATATTTGCCATTTTAGCACAGGAGTGACTGGTAAATTGGGTGATTAGTCTTCCTGCTCATTCCTCACCTCTGCTATTTACCATAGATTTTAAGTAGGTTCATCTGGGCTTTTCTACCACAGCAACATTTTTAGTATCCGTGAGTTGCAGCTTGCTCTGTGATTAGGAGCACAGAGGAGACTTAAGATTAGCTCTGGTTTGTACCACATTCACTTTCATATTGGCAACAGCCTAAACCAATTCCATTTACTTGATTTCCATTAGCAGAGACATGGCTGAAAGCAACAGTTAACATCACGTTAATATCTTTGGGAAAAGGCTGAAGTGGAAGAGGGTTTTCTAATGGCCAGTTGAAATATAAGTCTTACAAGACTTACGTCTGCATACCAGAAAACTACCACCTGATTCTTACCATGATTCTTGCCAACTGGGAGCAGTTGGAAATGCCTTTTAGAGGTTTGGATTGCCTATAAACAAAACCCTATGTCTTTCTTAAGAAATGATGCAGCCATCCTTTCTTAAAGAATTTTTTTCTTCACCTGACAGAAACATGCTGCTTGTCACCAAAACCAGTATCTTCCTACTTCACAAAATAGCAAAGGAGAAAGGTTTTACAAGCCATCTCTATACTGTAAAGAATCACTGTTACTGGAACAGTTCTAACCTCAAAGTTGCTTTTTCCTTCTGTGGGGCTGGGGTCAACTAAGTGACCTCCAGAGTCCCTTCTAACCCAAAGTGACCTTTGACTGTAAATTTGCTGTTCAAATTAGCTTCTGTATCCTTTGTAATTATCTGACTTTTCTTATACTCTGATGAAAGTGTGGCCTGAAGTATAGCCCCAGATCAATGACTGCCATCTGGTTTGACAAGACATCCTGGTTTTCCTCAGCTTGTTGTCAAGTGTGCCCCAAAATACAATTTTATAGCCAGTGCACTGTAATATTTCACTCAACTTCAATATGTAGCCATATGGTAAAAAGTAGCTGACACAGGTAAGTGCACCATGCAAACATCATTAAAAGCCGACTTGAAAGAAACATTAATCGAGTTCAGATGTATTTACTTTTGGCTTTTATGTTTACTGCCCTTTTTCTGCAGCTGAGGTTTGTTTACTCACAACCCTCTTTCCTTAATGGGCTTTTCCAAGTGAGAAGTGAAATGTCTTTCATGCAAAGTCTGTGTTAAAAACCACTTTACATAAGGAAATAAACCAAACCATATGCAGTAGAAACTTGAAAAGTGGGTTTAAGTGCATTCCTTACACACACGTTTTTCAAGCCATGGGGCAAGATGATTACATGAGTCTCAGCTGGTGAAGACAGGGCTTTCTGTGGTGAGGTGGGAAATCTACCTAATCAGAAATTGAGAGTTCCAGTTGCAATGGAAATGTTGCTAGCAGGAAGATTGCTGTGCTACTGGGTTTGTGTATGAAATCCACCTTTTTTCAGGTAAGATGATGAACATACTCTTCCCAGATCTAAAATAGACAATTGTCAGTCTTAACAATGCTCCAGCTTGGCAACAGCTATACCAAAATGCTAAGCTGACAAACAGTGAAGTAACTTTTTCCACCTTGTATTCATGGACTGGTAAAGTAAACCTGGCAGAACGAAGAAGCCAGATATCGCTGAAGAGACACATAAACCTGAGAATGTCACTGAGAAAGGAGAAGCTTTTGGTGGGGAAAGGGACAGGAGAAGGTCAACAATTTTTGTTTCTAGAGGGACACAGGATTTTTGTGAGAATAGTAAAGTCAGATGAAGTACTGTGAGCTCAAGGAATTTCCTGGTTCACATAAGAAGCCATGAACTGCTGAGGGATGCTTCTGTACCTCCCCAAAATATTGCAACCCTAGTCCATGGAGCTGTCTCAGACTGGTGAGAAAACTGAGGCTGCAAGACAGCTCTGAATTTATTGAGCAAAAGCAACATATTTAGACCTTCAAGCAAAGACTTTGATTTTCTGTATGTTTGCCATGCACATTCCTCATACTCCTGAAGAGTTGTGGAGTAAAATGTAAACCACAGAGTGTAGACCTTGCTGAGATATTGGGGAAGATGTCAGAGATAGCGCCTGCTTCTGGACTAGTTGAATGCTCAAAGCTAGGAACAGAATCTGATACAGCAAACTTCGAGATGGAGAATCTAGTGAACTCCTCAGTTGAGAAGCTTATTTACAGTCTAAATTTCACAGATAGGATGAAGATTAGTATATGCTGTGAATGGGAACTAGTTCCACCTTCCCATACATTCTGCTGTTGACACAAATTTAAGAGTTTAACTTCAGATTTAAGAGTTTAACTTCAGAATAGACCACTGGATCAGTTTTCTAATTGCCCCATTACAGTTTAAGAAGGATTGTTCAGGTTCTTTAAAACAAGCTTCAAACTTCACCTCTACAAAGCTGTTCAGCTTTCCAAAACTGAAAATGTACATCACAATTGCTGCAAGAGGACAGAAGATCAGAACGCCAGTTGCCTCCATTGGGAGGAAGTTGGTTGGGTCAGGTATTCCCACAATTTCCACAATGCTGAGTTGTACAATTGTATCCCATATTGGAGAGAGGAAGCTGGAAAAAGCCCAAGGGTGTGAAAAATTTTCTTGCACCAGTCAAGACAGTCTTGAACAAGACGTACTCCAGAATCCATTTCAGGGCATGAGCCAGCTCTGCTCAGTTAGTCATTGCTGACCTTGTCCAGTCTCTGATACTTCAGACAAGGGTGACATCATGCTGGAAGCCAAACTGTGCACTGGGATAACCATGCTCCGGGTGCTTCCAGATGACTGGCCATGGTCTGAAACATGGACATTTAGTTGTGCATCTTGCCTGACAGGAGAACTGCAAATGGGCAGAAGCTGAAAAATTCTTGATTCAAATTGGGAAAGCTATGAAGAATTGTAGGAAGTGATTAACAAAATTGACCAGACAGATGGGCTCACAGTCCCATGTAGAAAAAGCCAAGGATTTTCTCAAGTCAAAGGTCATCAACATATGCATCTCTGTGCTGGATCTTGATATAAGTCATGCGTCCTTTGTTGATCTGCATATTTTCAGCTTCATTCTTTAACTGACCTGCCTTGGGTATCCTGTCAGTTACAGCAGCACAACTGCATATATATAACTTAGCTCCAGTTCTGGGCTACACATGTGACTTGCTCCTTGATTTCAAAACAAGATCATAACTAACATAATTAAGCTTCCTGGTTCCAAGCCTGCACAGTTGTCCTTTTTGTCACTGCCCTTTGTAGTACTCGAGTACTCCTTGGATTTTGCCTGCCTGCCTGCCTGCCTGAGAGGGAAGGCAGGATTGCTGTTAATAAAAATATCTCATTTAGGTTATTGGAGGAATAATCCACCAGGATGGAAAGGAGTTGTTTATAAGTCAACAGTGGCATTGAAACAAAGGTATAAAGTGGCTCTGTGCTAAATGCAGTGTAGAGATTAGGCTTCTTGAGAGTTACAGTAGGGAGGCTCAGAAGCTTTTCAGTGAAAGTGGTAGAGCAGAACCCAAACTTGTTTACAGCTAGAGCTCAGTGAGTTTATGGAAGGGATTGTATGACTTGGGTCTTGTGACATCGAGGTCTTGGACATGGTAATCACGAGACTTTCTCCAATTCTGTGGTCCTGTCCTAAAGACCACATTTACTCTTCTTTTCACATCCTGAGGTCTATACCTGTGAGGACACCAGCTTTCCTGGAGTTATGACTTTTGGGACAGTTTCCCACCCAGTAAGTGTTGCCTGTATTAATTTTCCTTCATAACACCCTTTAATAAACAAGAATAACAAACTGTGGTTATCCACTACTGAATTCCTACTCAGAGACTGTGATTGCTTAGGCCTATAAACAAAAAAAAAGGTCTGTTTTAATAAAAAAGTTTTGTCCTTGGTGTCTGGCCAGACACTTTTTCAAATCTGGGTTTTTCCCAGGAGAACAAGAACATGTACACTGCTTTGAGATATACTGAAGCCTTACTTGTCATCAGAAACAGCTCTTTTCTTGCAGTGACATGAAGTAAATGCTTTAGCAAAGGAGTCTGCTGCTGGTTTAGAAACCAGAGGCCTTACAGCAAGAATAATGAACAAGGTAAACTGTTTTTCAGTCCTTCGTGGTGACTGCTGTGAGCTAGTCATTCCCATGTGTAGGTAGATGCTCAGGCTTGCTCCACACCAGCCCTTCACTTCATAGCTGTCTGACAGTGCAAGCATTCGTGCAGAGGACAGGTACGAGTTACTAGCCTGCCAGCCACTCTGATTTTGCAGGCACTGGCCAGCTAATGTGTGTGTGTGCCATTCGCAGGCACAGCGCAGCATGGCTGTTTGCAGAACTGGGCTTTGTGCCATGAAGGTACGCTCTGTGAAGAGCAGCTACAAAAGCATTTGAAACAAACCGTTTCAGACAGTCTGTGGCATGATTTAAGTCAAACATACTGGTGTTTTAACAGGATACAGTGTCTTTTAAAAATTCACTTTTGTTCATGAAAAGAGAGGTTCCTCCTCTGGCTTTTGGAAGGCTGGGACAACAGGATAAGGTTGTGCTTGTTTTCCTCCAAAAATTGGGAACTGGAGATCTCAGTGCTGCAAGCTGCTTTGTATAAGCAAATGTGAAGTACAGCAGACTGTACTGCAGCAAATATACTTGAATGCAGGGACCTATTTTTAATAAAGTGTCTGCCCAAACAGCAGGCAATATACCCCAGCGTCACAGTGCCATGTTTATTTGAACTTCTAACTTTGGGGAACAGTTGCTGCTAAAAGCAGCAGCAAAACAGCTAACTATGTTCCTGAAAAAGTCAGAGTAACTGCATTGAAAACTCAAACGGTTGCTCTCTGAAGGAACAAAGCAGCCTGTTTTGGCCCCTATATGAGTTCACATATGAAGACTCAAGATAGGGACTACCTTTCTATAATGAATTTTTTTATTTGCCATCTGATTTATTTTGTAAGAAGCATAGAATTTTCTGAGAAAGGGATTTGATTAGCTGACTTCATGGTTTTGTAAGTGAAGCACCAAGAGTGTATCTCGTATCTGACAGTCGCAAAGTATCTTCCAAGTGTGTGTAAACACTATCATACTATTTTACTGCAAGCATGCATGTACCTTAATAAAAGCAGACTAAAGGACATCAAACGAATAAAAGCCACATCTCTTGAGGTTTCACTACCATCCCCATATGACTAGTTTTATTATCCTTGCAGGGCAAACTAAGTGCCAAGAGCAGGGCTGCCCCGTGAGGGGCTATAAACCAGGAGTGGAGGGCAACCTCAACACCATGCCCTCCCCAGGGGTCTACAGCCCCATGGCGCCAAAGCAGGACCAGGGCTGGTGACACAATCTGTCAACAACCCCTTGCCAGCCAATGTGATGAGTCACATCCAAGACCCAGCGAGGGGATCCGGTTAGGTGTAGCCAGCCAGGCCTGGAGACAGGGCAATCTACAGCATGGGCCCATGGTTCAGCCAGGAAAAGCAGTAAGTTAGGACTGCAAGGGACAGGGCTGGGCACAGACCTACCTACAGCTCAGCCTTGGCAAGGCTTGGGTGCCTGGGCATGAGCTTAAAGGGGACTTCTGGGCCTATGGGCAGAGGGTGCATTGGAGGGTTGACCGATGAGGCTGGCAGGGGCAGCTAAAGCCTCCTTTTGCACATAGCCCCCTGGCAATGAGGAGTCCATTGCCTTCTGAAAAGCATCCCATGTTCATTATTATTAGTTTCAATAGCAGTCATCTTTGTACAAGAGAAGGACATATCTTGTGACTCCTATTCTTAGAGCAGCCACTTCTGCAGTATCTATGCTTCTTCTGCTTTAACTGTCGTACTTAACTACAGCCCTGCATGTTGCTATTTTTAAACATTAAAGGGTTGTTTTTGCAATAGGGAACCATAGATGCATAGAGCTATTATATTAAAAGACAAATATAACTATCTGTTAACAAAAAAATTGAAAGTCAATTAACTTCCAGTTGCTCTTCATTGCACAGCAGCCCAATTTTTTCCTTAGGAAAGCAGGAACAGTCTGAGCTCCGAGTAGAGATTTGGAAAACTCTGAGTAGTAATACAGCCGACTTGATCTCTGTACCTACTCAAATGGCCTTTTCTCCCTGAAAATATGACATTAATCAAGAAATAAAAGTTGTCCCAGTTTCTCTATAGTTAAGCTCTCCTGAGCTGACCACAGTGCTGCTAATAGATCTTATCTCAAGCTAGGTAGATTGGTTACATGCTTCAGTGACCTATTCACTTCTCTCTTTTTCAAAGCAAACTTGGTTAAATCTAACGAAATGCCATCTCAATGCAGCTTCCAACAGCTACAGGGCATGACTTCGCAACTTTGCTACTTCTCAAAATGCAGCAGACCAGAAGATGGCTACGGCTGGTAACACAACAGCAAGTGGTAGAGACCTTATTTGCACTAGTTCTGCCTTCACTGAACCAACCATGCTCAGGCAAGGCCTTTTAACTTAAAGAGAGCATTATACAAGGTATCATGCTATGGAGCCAAGTGATTTTCAGTTGAATAAATTATGAGCTCCAGTACTACAGAAAGACCTAATAGCAGAGTAATGGAGAATTATAAACAAGATCTCATAATAAGATCGCATCATTGACAGAAAAAAACCATAGCAAAATACAAGAACAAAACAAGTACTATTAAAAAACCATAATGACAGATGGTAACTATGATACTTTCCCCCCCGCAAAACAGGGAATATGCTGCTGAAAATCTGCAGCACGTTTTACTGAGCAGCCCTGAGGATGCAAAAAGAAAATATTTTCATATCTAAGCAAATTCTGTTGCTATTTAGTTACTTAACCCCTGCCCTGGCTGTTGGGCACATAACCCTGGCATACTGTGTGTCTCAAACAGCAACAGGATTTCTATAGGTTTTCTAATCAGGAATTTGCTAGCAAATCAGTAAAGGTTTCTTTGTAGGCTAGGCTAATGGCTTTCAGGCCTATTTTATCTGGTTCTCCTCCTCTTCCCTTTCCCTCCTCTGCATATTTCATAGTTCAAATTTCTCTTGAGCAGTATGTGCCAACAGCCACAGAAAAAGTAAAAATAAATGACAACACATTTGTTAACATTTTTACCTACATAACTAACATAAACTGAGTCAAAGTACCACTGTCTGGCTGATGTCTCCAATAATCCCCTTTTTGCTGGCAAGTCTCTAAAGGCTTTATTTTACAAATATAGAGATCTGAATATTTTGTCCTATTTGACTAAGGTGCCATTTCAAGTCAGACTCGAAAAAATACAATCAGACAAGCTGTCTGATGCTTAAGCCCTGTGCTCTGTCCAGGGATGATGGGTGTGTGTGAGGGCTGTTTCTGAATGCCATGAGAACAACACCATGAGTTGCTTCGCATAGGAAACATTGAGGGAAAACAACACCACTGCTGCGAGATCTGTTTTTCTTTTGGTTTTTTTTTTTTTTAAAGATTATTTGTGTGCACTAGCAGCATTATGCATTTTGTAACAGAGAGACTCAGAATATGGCTGTAGTATTATTACAGTTTTAATGACACCTAGCCCTTCTCAAACAGGCATAACAGCGGTACTTTCCGTTGCTATTGACATGAGGGAGGCTTGTATTTTACCTGTCATTTACATGTTGAAACACCAGATTGCTAAGTGGTTCCACCTGTTTTGTCAATGAAATAATGAAATTATAATGTCCTGTTCTTGGTTCAAAATCCTGTATTTCTGCACCTCTTGTATTCTTCCATTGGTAGAAGTTCAGTTTTCAGCTCCCTAATTCAGATTTTCACATCTCATTTGGAAGCTTCTCTTCAGACCTTTACAGCCACATTTGCAACATAGGGCAGGACTCCGCCTGTAACATGGGCATTTTGTTTTGCTGCTTCAGTAAGAGAGATTTTGAAATCCAGTTCTTAGTGGTAGTATGAAGGAAGGAGGGATGAAATGCCAATTTCAAGAACTGTTATAAAACCTATGGAAAAGGATCACAAGACATAGGTCTCACAAGTCCAAGAATGTCACATAACCCAAGACAGCAGGTGCACATGAACAAGCACTTATTTTAAATCTAGCTTTTCTACAGATTTTGCTGAGCAATGGTGTATCTGGTTTTCCCCATGTATACATAGAGCTAAATCCTGCGGGGCAGCAAGCTGTTGCAAGTCCCTTTATGTTCAACAGAAGCTGCAAATATAAACAGTTTCAATGACTAGATCTATACACTGAATTTTTCTACTGACTTCAGTTATGCACATCCTGTGCTTGCTTACAAGCCTTGCAAGCTTCTAATTTTTTCCAGCTGAAAAAGCAAAGGTTGCAAGAGCGGTTTTGCCTGTGTGCCTTCCCATAAGCTCTCAGATACCTATCAGAAGAATTAAACAAAATAAAATTTTGCAAATCCATCTATTAAAAGTTAATTCTTAATTGGTGGGTCATTAAGGCTCCCTTTTTCATTTCAATGGAGATTAACTAGAATTCAACGTATTTGTACACAGTTTCTGGATAAAATGGATACTCTGTCAAAGAACACAAACATGGCTTTTTGAAATGTGTTGTGTGAGTACAAACTGAAGGAGGATCATTAGATACTATGGGTGAAGCATGAGAGTTTTGCCTCATTCAATGTTGCAGACTGCTCATGGACTATGCATTATGCAACCCAAATGGAGGTAACAAAGAAATTACAGTGATTTTGATACTGGCTGATCCAGTGATTTTGGATAAAATCATAAAATGGGAAGAAAACATGTGTCTGCAACATAACAGCCTGCTCAAGAAGTAGACCCACTGACTTCCTCCTTCTGTTCATTCCATACCCATCCAAAGGCAAGCTTAGATACTGCAACACTTTCAATTGGATACTCCCTAGGTCTTATACTGGAAGGGATAGTGAACACCAGATCCTTATTCATACTGTCAAGTTTGATAGATTTTGCAATGTTTCCCCTCATCTCCTCCCTCTGTAATTCTCATGTAAACACAAACCACACCCACATAAGCATGGATATGCAGGTGGCCTGATTCAGTTCTTCTGGCTAATCACTCTTGAAGATCAATAGTGAAACATACGTGTGCCCTCACATATCTTACATGTACATTCATATTTGCAGTCCTTTTCAAGCCATGTATAATAATTTTCCACATCCTGTTCACTGAGCTTCATACTGGGTCAGATCCTTGTCAGCAGCCTGCAGTCCTGAGGCCTTTGGTCATTTTTGTTGCCTCTGGTGCTCTTTCTGAGGTGAAAGGGTGAGAACAGCCAACGGTGTTCAAGTGACAAGAACAACTTGAACTTACACACTGATAAAATATCATTCTCATTACTATCAGTAAAGTAATATTGAGTTGGCATTTGTTAGGGCAAAACATCAATGACTAAAAAAGTGTTTAAGAGTTGATTTTGTAGCCCTGATTTAAGAGTGCATTAAAAACATGCCACTAATTTTCAACTTGTGAATAAAATACTCTCACCTTTACAGCAGGACACACTAAACGTACTAAAGTGTTCAACGTATTTAAGTACCACTGAAGCCAATGTGAGTCATAGAGGCACTTAAAACACACGCTTGCTAAACTGGAGTCTTCTGACTAAACATCTTGCTCCTTCTGTCTGCTATCAGGCATGTGCATTTTCAGTCACAGAGATTATGTCAATATATTCGGGGTTGGCCAGCAAGTTTTGTTCACCTACATAAGTAAAACAGAAAAATAACTCTTAATATGGAAGTACAGTATTCTTCATAAAGCCTAGTAATTATTCTTAATAAGTCCATAAATATGCTAGTCACTGAGACCTGTGTTTCACAAGATTGTTTAAGAACAATTGGTGCTATGTTTCATCATGATTCCAGAAAGATGAGTAACAGAAACATTTCTGCCTGAGCATGCCCTTATTTTGCATTAATTGTCCTTTATTTACTATAGGTATTAAGCCAAGTCATAAAGCAGTAGCCAAGCTGGAAAACTGGCATCCAATGATACATAACATGCTTACCAAAACAAGTAAGCGTCAGCATACAGAATTGTACTTTGTTCTGCCAGCATTCCAACCAGTTTGCTTGCCACTCAATATTTTTGTGGGTATGGTTGACAAAAGCTGACATGCTTCTCTTTTTTTTATTAAAATCATATAACTGAAAACAAGTGCTTTGATTATGTTTAGGAAAATGTCTAACTCTATCAAGGAACTGCTGAAAGGTTGGCACGGTTCAGTGACTTGAAAAAATGTGAGTACGGGAGTGTAGCCTAAAAGCAGAAGTTCATATAGCACTTCCCCTTTTATTTTGCTGGTCTGATGTTATCTAATTTACATCTCCAGAAGAACAAGCTCTATAGCTCCACACAGTGTTTATTTAAAAATGTCAAACCTCTACAGAGGCCACAAGATAGTTAAGAGATTTTTCTAAATGTGGATAAAGTCAACCAACTCTATAATTTTTCTAATGTATTCTTCTTTAATGCGTTTATTTTTCTGATAGGTTATTTAATATTTGTGAGGTCCATCTAAGAATATAACTGACAGTATTCACACTTCTTGTGTGTGTTTATATTACCAGCTAGTCCTGATGTTGCATCTTTTGCCCCTTCAGATCTTCAGCTGAAGTACAAGCTTCTGCTTGACAAACAAATTGGAATCTGTCTTCTTAACTAATTTACACACATAACAGTTTGGTAAGGTGTAGACGTGGAAGTCATGGACACAGCGGACGATCAATATGATCTAGCAAATGTCAGCTTTATTACAGAATCAAGACGCTAATATAACAATCTGTGTTCGTCTACACTGTGTTCTGATTGGTGCTTACACAGGTTACTAAAGGTTATTTTTACAGAGAGTAACAAATACCAAACTATGTGCTCGTCCTTGACTATCAGGCTGCCTACCAAGGTCACTGTGTTCTTGTTTATCATCTTTCTGTTTTCACTTACTTTCGGTGGTTAGCCTGCAGACTGCAGATCTGCTTTTCCCCAACAGCCCAGGCTAACCTGGTCTGGATTGTTCAGTATGTGTCCATTGTCCGTTAGGTACCCGACAGTAAGGCACATATTATTAGCAAGATTTTAACCACAAAGACTTAGATTACTTTAGAGACCGCACAAATGTCCTTGCATGGTCTCAGACCAGAAGTCAGAGCTCTTGGCATGTGATTGTCCTCACTGCTCTGAGCCTCCTGATTTGAAAACGTATTTTGTTTGATGTACAGGGGGATAGGCATGAAGAAGAGCAATTCCCTTATAAATACAGTAATGAAAAGGCTCTACTTTATGCCGATTATATTCTCGCATTGAATGGGTTACCATTTAATCAATGATGATTTGGGATGAGCAATCAGTTTTCATGTAATTTACCAAGAGATAAATGATTTCTGAGTTTTGCTCTGCAACTGGAAGATATTTTAAGTCTGCAATAGATCATTAACTAATAGGAAAAAAAGCAGATTTTGAACATCGTTTATTTTGCATTGCACTTGAACAGGAAACAGCTCAAAAACATGATGCCTTCTCTGACAGTGACAATTTCAGTTGTACTTACAGCTGTATTTTAGGGATATTGAGACAGCTCTACCTCAGTATCAACTTGGCTGAATCTGACCCAAGGCCCTTATAAAAACAGCTGATTTTTTTTTTTTCAGTGTAGCCACTGATCAGAAAGAACTAAAAACTGAATTGATCACACATTTCTTTCAGGCACAGCCAGGTCAGTACAGACAGAGATGAGCTCCTAAGGGGAAGAGAGATGGGAACTGGAATTCCTGTTGCCCAGAATACTGTAAGGCTGTAACACGCAAACTAATAGGGAACCAGGCTCTTGAAACAAGCATGAAATTTATTTGCGTAGCACTTTGTGGATGTTCACTTACAGCACACTGTGTGTGTTTCCAAGCAGCTTGGGAATAAAATTCCAAAGTTCAGATGATGACCTGCTAGCAAAATATTTAAAAAGAACTAGCTCAACCAGTACAAATACATAACCAAAATAGAGTGGAGCTGCTACAGTGCTCTTTGCTTACCAAATAAAAGCCTACAGAAGGCACTGCTGATGCTATAGGCACCTTAATACGCTGTCAGAGGTTATTTAATATGCATCTCAGTCCAGAAAAATGCCTACAATGGAGAGACACAGAAGACAAAATTAAGGTTAATATCAACTAATCATACACAAGAATATCCCTCTGTTTTCTTCATTTCTTTTACTTTGTCCCTTGTATCTGCCTAAGAAGATACTCACAAACGTGTTTTGCATCTTGACACCTCCAAGTCAGGATCCTGATTCTTTGATAGACATGATGTTCCATGCTGCAGATGATGTCCAACAGCCTACCAGATCAGATTCCTGCCTCCAGCACGTATGTTCTCCTTTACCGTTTGTCTTCAGATTGAAAACATTCTTCTTCAAATTCAACAGTGAAGTCAGGGCATGATCTATTACAGATAATGCTGTATTCATAACACAAGTGTTATGGATAACGTATCAATAAATATGTATAGCAATATAATTCAAGTACACTTTTGTGAGTTTCAGATTATACAATACTGCAAATGTTCACAAAATTCCAGAAACACCTAGTAAAACCAATGATTTAAACGTATAACATACATAAGTCTTGGTCATCCTAACTACCAATGCTTCCATATGCAAGAACTCCTATCTCTCCAACCATTTTGTCCACAATTCCATATCCATGTAATATACTGTAATCGTACTATGCACCCTGTACTTCAGGTAGGGGTTGTTGCCTGGTAAAAACATGCAGTCATCACCCAAAAAAAGCTTAATTTCTTTCCACACGTGGCAGCTTGCACAGTTCTTTGGTCAGTTTGTTTACACTGAATAGAAAAAGTTTTTCCAGCACTGTTTTATACTGAAAATGATGTTAGGAAATGCATACTAGAGTAATTTAGCTCCTTCTACAACCCCCTCTTCGAAAGCCATATATAGTTTGTATATAGCCTCTTTGTTGTTCAGAGGTGATCCAATCCAATTAAATGATGTGCAGTTCATAATGTTGGTGCTTTCCTTAAGATGCTGCATTGTGTGTTCCAGAATTTAAAAGAATAAACTTATTTGCTAAAGCCAAGACTGTAAAAATTATCTGTGATTCTGGATGTTTCAGCCTCCTAGTATCAAATATCAAACACCTTCAAGGAATGCAATTCTCTAAACAGGTTCAGAAACTGCAATGGATTTTGGCATTTGGCATGGATTTGGCAATACAAAAGTAATTGTGCAGACCAAATACTTCAGTGGTAGGTTACTCATGAAACTAAGAGCATATTTGTCAGTCACTGAAACCCAGAGAAGAAAGTCTGAAAGAAGATAATGTATTTCTAAAGATATTTTCACTGATGTAGAAGAGGAATTTTAAAAAAACAACCCCCTACTGAATTTATAGCAATTATGAAAACCAAACTGAAGTCCTCAGGGTTGTTTCTATATGGATTTTATTCAAAAGAACCCAAATCTTCTACAAACATTGTGGTAGCTATGCTAAATCTGATAGCCCATGGTTTTGGCACATGTATTTATTGACACTGACAATGATTAATCCATTAAGTGATACGTGTTGCTTTCAGAACTTTCAAATATTTTTCTCCTTTCGTATTTGGCTTTATATATTGTGTATGGCTGTTAATGTATGGGTGAGAGCTCTGCTTTGATTTCCCTTTCTATTTTGTCAGAGTCAAGTAAACATAAGAACGTATTTTGGGCCCAAATTTATTTGGTTTCAAAACTAACTAAATGCTCACTGTAACTTTATTGTAGTATTTGTATCCACATATATTTCCACCCCAAAATTCATTAGCAAGTTTACTAATTTACTTCCAAATTTTGGGTTTGGATTCTTGAATGCTTGGTGAAAGCCACTTCTGAATAATATACACATTTCCAAAATTCAGAATAAAAATGTGTCAGTTGTTCATTTCATCCACTGAAAAAAAACCCTAGAAACATTCTTGCAAAACTCTACTGCAAAACTCAGGAAACCGAGTTCAAACACTACTGGTTTGTACTGCTGATTAGTTACATAAATTGTCCAGTGAGAAACTGAAAACAGTACTGTGTGACTTGCGTAAATGACATGCCACTATACAATGGATGGTGAGTATTTACAGGTGATTAGAGAATTATCTGAAACCAATAATTATTAATTGTAGAAACTTATAAATTATCAAATGGTAAATAATGTTGCCAAATGATTTTGTGAGCATTTGTGAATAACTGATTACTAGGGAAAACAGGTGGAATGTATCCAATTAATTTTATTACTTGCATTTTCTTTGCTCAGAATTAGTTTTTTATTCTATTTAACCACAGCTGGGTATGAAAATGGAAAAATAATTTTACAGAAAGTGTAACGATTAATCCAGAAAAACTGTACTGGTCTATTCCAGAACGATTGTTTTGTGTGGTAAAATGTTGGAGTCTAGCTATTGTAAATGAGTGTTGTCCCAGTATTTCAGCTCATATGCCGTATATAAGGACAGATTGCTGACTTTGATTTTGCAGTAACAATAGAATAAACTGTTCTTTCCCTTCTTAGTCTCCTCACAGGAATACTTCTTCCAATGCTCTTGGCTGAATTCAGAAAATGTCTGCAATAATCAGAGTGATTTTTCTCTGTGCTTTATTAAAACTCATGGCTTTGCAGCTGACTAGCCTTAGCATTTAATTCGATGGTTTGGGGTTTTTTCTTTTCTTTTTAAAATACATAAGATTTTCCTGTGGTGTTACAGCAAATAACTTCCCTTTTACTGAGTTTTCTTTTAAATTTCTGATACTAATATTTTGATATTTCTTTAGATTTCATCTTTAAGGATGTTAACAACCATTATAACTCGCTCTCTGAAATCATCTCTGTGGATGGGCTATAGGAAAATGAATTCAATATTTGCCCTACCTTGTTCTGTTCATATGGATCTGTTCTCAATGAAAAAGGCCATTTTTTGGTGGGTCAAAGGATGACTAATGAAACAGGCAGTTTAAATAACAGGCTAATCTATCTGTGGCATTTATATCTTCACATTTCAGTAGCAGAAATCTGCAAAGTAAAGGACTCATTTGTTCCATAGCCAGTTTTAAGAAGTCAAGGTGACTTAATAAGGGTATTTTGATGTACATAACAGAGACACTTACACACTGTCAGGCACTTTCTGTGGTTTATATGACATAATGCCTGCATCTTAAAGCAGCCTGGCAAAAACTTCATGCTACTGACTACGACCATGCCTCACTAAGTCTTTCTGTAAATTATTTTTGCCTTTGAGCTATGTTGCTGGCAGTGATAAGAGTGGGGGAGAGGGGTCATTTAAAAAAAAAAAATCACAGGCAAGGACTGACCCTCAATAATTGTTCATGTGCCAGCTGCAGATATAACATTAGGTGAGAGGTAGGCGCACAATCTAAATGACAGTTCATTGCAATAGCTGCAAATCAACGCCAGGAGTCTAACAGTAGCAACTGTGCAGAACACCCACCCCCCTGCAACATTCTTATCCTGGATCTACTTTTGCCACCAGCAGTGTCCCCTCCTTCCTTTCACTAGCCTGCTAATATCGAGATGTAGGTATCTAGGCTTATGATACTTCCGTGTCCCTGGATGTTCCCACAGTTCTGCGTGAGCTCTTCCTTTTCAGGGCACTGCTACCTCAATAGTGTGGTTTCCAAAACAGCATGACTGTCACCGAGTAGGCAGCTGCAAACAAGTCTTATCTTCAACTAGGTGAACTTGATGGCAACTGACAGTTGGACCTCTGTGTATAAAGGGCCTTCACAACTCTGCCAAGCTTTGCTGTCATAGTCTTACTGCTCGCTCCTGTAACTGTGCCTTAGTAACCACTGCCAGATCTGTTCAATAAACTGTGAGCTTGGTCCGCTGCATGCATTTAATTTCTACATAATTTTGTGTCCCAAGGTATTTACTGTGAGTTACATTCCCACATGACAACACTGAGAAATGTGCTTATGTTTTTGTACTTGAGTACAACAGCCTATGATTTTAAAAAGTCTATTATTATCAAATTACCATTCCAGCATCTAAATATGTTCTTGATTCAGCCCACAAAAATGTAACGACATAATTTAGATCACATTCATATCACTGGTGTGGGGATTTTGATAGTCATACTGAAATAAAAATTTGTGAACTTCTCCTTAAGGTTCAAATCTTTCATGGGGAAAAGGGAGTATTTAGAGAATCCCCAAAATAAAACTCAATAGCAACAAAGTTACTATTAAGCAAGCATTCTTTATTGCAGCGCTGGATGCATGGGGGATCATTCCACCTAAGATGCACACCGCCATAGAAAACTAAGGGTTTATATCCAGTTACTTAATTAATAGCAATTAGTAAAAACACGCCTAAGTTTACACTCACTGGTCAGTGACAAGCATCTCATTCACTGTTGGTCAGCTGTATTTAAATTAGCCACACTTGCCGTGTAGATTAGCATGCATGCTTTTTATGGGTGTTGGGAAGCAAGTCTTTTTGGTCCTGAATTGGGTCAGTGGTCACAATCTCCCCCTGCCAGAACTACCTTTCCCCCAGTTTCCATGCTTCAGCACCTTCTGAGCCAAAATGTTCCCTTTTATCACTGCTGGCTGATTTGCGGCCTTCCCTTATCTTCACACCCTTCTTTGTAGCAGGATGTTTCCACTGTTAGTCCTTGAAGTTCTACTGAGTTGTATTCTTTTAGGAGGTTCTCATCAATGAGGCATTCATTGCTAATGCCTTCTTGTCTAGCATAAGCATTATTTATTATCTTGTTAAAATTCTCAAGTGTTAGTCTCTACTCCTAACTAAGATTCTGTCTTAACAACTAACAACTCCTGTGCTATTCCATGTCAATACTTCTAGCAGAACACTGCACTATCGTCGTTTCTAATTTCAGTTATGTGCCTCATACAGAGAAAGCAACAATAGCAGTAATGCAAATATTACAAAGACTTCGGTCTCTTTACTGTTTGCACAATGTGCAGTTACAACAAAATCCTATGATGTAGTTGCTACTAACAGTAGTAACTGTTTCCTTCATTAATGCTGCTCTCAGCACATGACCTGGCACCGTTCTGCAGGAGCAGCCTAAACTGGAAGCATGCCTGCCTCTTATGCGCACACATGGGTTAGGATGCTGTAGCAATAACTAATAAAGCTACAAAGAAGTATGAAAGACACGCCCAGGTCCCTTACTAATTATTTAATGGATTTTCTTTGAGAAATTTCTCTGTACTTCCATCAGGTAAGATGAACTTGGCAAAATGTAATTAATCCAGAAGAAGGATGATTCTAAAAGTCATACCTATTCTTCAAGATATATTTTGTGCCATTTATTTCGTAATATGAGGAATAGAAGGGGAGCTAATAAATGAGATGCTGCTACACTCCTGAACATTATTTCCATTTCCTAATTTAGAAGGATAGCTATCAACAAAGCAGGCCAAAAAGGTGTCAGAGAAGAGACTATAGCAAGGAGGGTGTTTGTAGCAGAAGCACTGATTGGCCTCTGACAGCAGGAAATTTCATGGCAAGGCATTTCCAAATCGCCCTCTTAAAAGTCTAGGGCATGAAGTATCTTGGTATTTTGCTCCTTTTTTCCTAGGGTATATTATGGTTTTGCCTGGATTCTAATATACACATCCTTATAACTCACTTCTCTTTCAGTGCTTGCGTTCAGATGGAAATATTTCAGCTGGAACGTGGTATTCATATGGGGATAATTTATTATTAGAAAGATGCCAGAAGAGAGCCGGCCTTAGATGCGGGGACAGACCACGTCCTTTGAAGGGAACCAGGTGATTTGCATGCAGTGAGACCTATTTCAAGACAGCTCAGTCCAAAGGAACTCACTGTAACAATCAGTGCAGGGGGACTGGTTCAGTAAACATTCCTGGTTATTTCTACGGGCAGCCATTTCCTTCAACACTGGCACTGCCCTTGCAGTGGTGCGGGCATCTATCTTTAGTTGTCTTCCATCTCCCTTTGTTTTCCAATTACAAGAGGAAACTCACAAGCCACATTTGCTACATCTAAAGCTACAGCTTTAGTTTCTGCTTTTCATCCTTCACACCACATGGTCATGCCCTCTCCTTAAAGTATGAATGTCAGTATTTGGGCAATCATGGAAACCAGATTAAGGGACAGGTGTCGGATGAAAAATAACCTAGCGGGGAAAAAA
>VZTV01006878.1:1867-20453 GCA_013400875.1 Anhinga rufa | reverse complement strand
CCCGATCGTCCTCGCCTCCGCCCTCGGCGGCTGCCGCGCTCCCCGCCCTCCCCAGCCAGCACCGGCGGCCGGGGGCGGCGGCCCCCCTGCCTTCCCCTCCCTCCGCGGGGCGGGCGCCGGCGGTGAGCCCAGGGGTCCCGTCCCGTCCCGTCCCGTCGCTCCGCTGGGGATTATGCACGGCTGGCCCCGGGCCGGCGGTCAGAGCCCTTCCCCCAGCGGGCCCTCCTGCACCTCCCCGTCGGGCGATGCCCCCGCCGCCCCCCGCCTAGGCTAGAGTGCGCTGGGAGCCCGCTCCTCGGGAGGAGGGAGACCCACAGCCATGTATTTTCTCAGTGGCTGGCCCAAAAGGCTGTTATGTCCTCTGGAGTCCCCGGAGCAACCCCTTCACATCCAGACGGATCCCCAGAGAGCTTTCTTCGCAGTGCTCTCCCCATCTCAGCTGAGCATCTGGTACTGCAGAGTGAGTATCCGTCGTCCTTTTGGCCCTCAGGCCCTGCCCTCTCACCTGTAAAGGGTCTCTTTCATTCCTGTCCCAGAAAGGGTTCTAAAATTCGGGACTGAAGCTTCGTTATTTGTGAATCAGAGTGGTTAAGCCTTGATGTTTACTTATAGCAATGTAATGTTAAGAAAATCACGTAAGATCAATCTACTTGGAGTTAACACCTGATATTCCTGAAAATGAAACTTAAAACTTTCTTTTAACTTGGACTTCAAATAGCACTTAAGCTTAATGTAAACAATGTTTGCGGCAATGCTTTCTTTGCAAATATGTTTTGTGTCTTCTGCCTTCAGATGTTCTGCATTTTATACAAAAGAACACATGAGCATAGAGATGTGAAACATGCAGCAGACTGTACTGTTCTGTGTAATAATGTAACAGCAGGTCACTTTTCAGCAGGTCAACTTTTCTTTTTATGTAAAGTTTAAAAGTTTTGTGGCCCTAAACAGAAGAATGGTCATGGCTTTTGCATGGAAATTGCTGCTTTAGCAGCATCCAGTTTGAGACTACATGAATAATTGACATTAAATGCCTTGCTTTTAATTCACTTTGAATTAGCATGGTAACAGAAATGTTGTTTGTCAGTTTGATTTGATGTAGTCAATGAAACAGCTGTGATACTGACTTGGAATTTTGATGCTGGATCCTTTTAAGTACTGCCTAGATTAGACCCTAATCTGTCTATAAATACCTCCAACTCCAGATAATTTATGGAGTTCATCTTTGGTTACAGGAGAAAACTAACAATTCAGTTTTAGAAAGCTGATACTGAAAGGTATCAAATGACAGTCATAGGCTTAAAGTCTTGTTTTAAGTTACGCTGAGATTTCATCACTTTACCAATCAACCACTTTACCAATTTCATCACTTTACCAATCACTTTACCAGGCGCAACACAAGTGCCCTGTATGGTTATTCAGTAGTTCCTGGGTGGGGTGCTGATGCTGGCTTTTTTTAACCTGCACAAGGATCCAACTAGGACATACCAGCCCAGTAACTAAGCTGTGTAGGCATTGTTGTGTGGCCTCTATTTTCTTAGGTTTGTGGCACATAGTGTAGTTAAAGTGTAGGCTCTTCTAGCTTTTGCTGGTTGTTAAACCTGTAGTTGTCGTCCATCAGCAGAGCACAACTGATCTTTTCCAGGAAAAGACAGGCTTGTAGAATGCTTCTCAAGATGTGCCCTGTTGTCTAGAATGTAGTTTACTTTAGTCTGTCCCCGGGGATGATGTTCATTAACTTACATGCTTGGACTTGTTTTGAGATGTTGCATAACTGGTTACAGACAGAGCACTAAAAGAATTCACTTGATGCAAGAAAGATGAGCAAACTTACAGGTCATTAAAATTTTTAAAATGCATTTTAATTCAGTATGTCATGGGTGCTTTTGAGGAAGGTGCTGACTTTGCCAGTCTTGATCACTGGCTGACCTTAGACTAAAAAGGATATTACAGTCTCACCACCTCTGTTGACATCTGGCTGTTAGCAAAATCCTGTAAGACAAAGGTTTCCATTAATGGCATTTTTTAAGAGAATCTCTTGCATTATTTTTATGCATATAGCTGGGGTTTTGGGTGGGTTGTTTTGTTGTTTTCTTGGTTTTTGTTTGTTTTTGAAGGTGAAGCTTAAAATCGTATGTTGGACTTTTATAAAACAAACTAAAATTATTGCGTTCTAGCAAATATTTTCATTTGTCAGAAGTATCTCCTTTGGAGTAAGGCTAAGATCTGGTTAGGTTGAACTAATTCCATTTCTTGAAGTAGAAGAGCCTTCAGGCTAATGGGCTTGTTAAGACTTATTACTATCTCAACTATATATGGAAGGTTTAATGTAAGAATGAGGCAGTGAGGCTGGTGAAGTTCTGTTTTGAATTTTTCAAGAAGAGGGGGCCCTTTGAAATACTTCCAGGCGTGTGAATTACATTCACTCACTACATGTATTTTTCAAGTGAGGTGGTAATGTTTAAAGCTCCTTTTCACCTACTGTGTGCTAAGAACTAATGCAACTAAGGAAAGTTTATCCTAAAGTGTGGATTTTTTTCCCGTTTGGAAACAATATATGTATTAAGATTAGAAACTGGGGTAAATGGCACAGGTAAAACCATATGGAATTCTGTTTGTTTCTGAGCCAAAAAGTCCTTGACTATTTTACACGTTATTTTGTAGGGAGAGATTGGATTGTGGATGGAAAAGACCACTGATGAGTGGTGAACGTTTTTGATCATGCACCAGTATTGGTGAAAGATTTTTGAGCATGGGCCCCCAATATGTGTACATTTATTTATTTATGAATTACATGCATGTGATACTGTGCTAGTATGCACATTATCAAGCATACACAGCATAGAAATTAAAAAACAGAGTAGAATAGAATAGGATATTTCAGTTGGAGGGGACCTGCAACTATCATCAAGTCTAGCTGCCTGACCACTTCGGGGCTGACCAAAAGTTAAAACATGTCATTAAGGGCATTGTCCAAATGCCTCTTAAACACTGACAGGCCTGGAGAATCAACCACTGCTCTGGGAAGCCTCTTCCAGGTTTGAAAAGGAGGAGGAAAAAAAAAGGCAAGCTGAAATAAGCAAATTTAAAAATTCTTACTTTATTTTACTTATGGTACAAAAAATATTTTCTTCTTGCACCCCAATGGATTGTATTAAAAGCATCCCACTTTGGAGACCACCGTTCCAAGTATTTTTCTTAAATCAGAAGATATTTTTGGTATAGGTACCTGAGAAGATTCCTTGACAATAAGAGCCAATGAAACTGTTTTCACTGACAGAATTGGAAAGCTTGTCAGTTCATTCTGGTAATGTTAAGTACTTCGATGCTTGAAATGAGAGACTTAGAATCATGAAAGAAAGTTTCTGAAATGCTAAAATGAGGTAATAGATGTTTAATAGATGGACTTGGGAACTAAAGGTGAGGTTTCATGAGGCAGCTGTGCAGTCCTAAGTGTTGTGGCCTTTCTTGATCACACCTGTATTTTAGTGGCTCTTATGGTGGACTAGTGATGGCTTTTACAGGGTTGTTCAACTTGCTGCACAAATGGAACCCTGGGGTTTTTTGGCTTATGGAGGGATCAAAGGAGCACTGTATTTGGGTAGTTGAAAGTGTTACTCCTTTAACAGTAGTGGCTTTTAATTTTGAATTGGTTTGGTTATCTCATGAAATAAGAGCTTGAGGCAGTACAGGGAATTCTAGACGTTGCCCCATGGGGCTCTGGATGTTAAGGGAAGACGTATGCAACCAAGGAAGGAGGTGTGATAGACCTTCCCCCTGTAAGTGTTGAAGGGTGAACTATGTGTAACAAGAATAGTCTGTTGACATAGTTGTATGTATAAATATAGTTTAGCATTTCCTTTCTTTAATCTTAACAAACTTGTGGCAATGACGGGAATAAGTACTGGCCTTGAATCTTTAATGAAAACTCCTGGAGGTCGTTGGGACTGTCTGCTATGACTCTGCCAGTCAAAACCGGTTTTGTAAGCTGTTTGAAGCCAAGAGTAGCTTGCCCCAATTACTCATTTTGAGGAGCATTTCTTAATTACCTAGGTGCTTGTCAGCTTATGATTTACATTCTACCCTTGTTTCTAAACTTTCCTGCTTTTTTTGTGATGATCTGATGTTAAATCAGATCACCCAGATGAACTATAAGCTTATGGCTTACAGTGCATGCATGTCAGAATCCTAGGTTGTCAAATAATCTGTATTCATTGTAAGTGCTGAATAAGTCTATGTTCAGGCAGCTCTCTTAACTCACTCTTACGCGCTATTCAGTCTCTAGTTGTTGCAGTATTAAGGGTCGAACTTGATGCGTGATTTAAATCTCAGCATACGCGTTATTTAAACAAATAGGACAAAAGAGGGGACTGTGCTTCTGTTAGAGGAGTGGTCTCTGTAACCTGGAATTTTGGCACGCTATAAAAGGAGTTACTTGTGACACCAGTGCTTATAGTTCACATGATATATGAATAAATATATTAAAAATATGCCTTTTTTTGGTAATCTTTTTTATTACAGGTGGCCATTAAAAGAAAGAAAAACAATTGTTTTTAGTGTGCTTCCAGGATTATGCTTTCATCTCAGAACTGTAAGCAGAATAATTTACTGAAGTATTGCATGTGGCCTTTTCCTAGATAGGATTAGATAAAATCCCTGTAGCATTTTTGTGTGAAATTTGACTGCAAAATGGATACCAGATGTCTTGATGATACAAGTGATTGTGTACTGTGAACAATAAGACACAGATAGCATCAGTGCAAACTAAGACATTTATGAGATGGCCATTTCTTTTTATACATCACTAAGAGTAACTGTTGTGCACTAACAGTAACTGTTGTGCTGTTGCTTCTATTATAAAGATGTGTTTGTGGTTACATAATTAAAGAAATGAGAAATACCTGTTAGACTGGAGGATTTATCATGTGAAATGTAAAATTGTCATGTGAATGTTCAGTAGGCCTTACCAGGTTTTCAGTGTCTCCCGTATTAATAGAAAATAGGTGACTCCTGAAAGACATCTCAGAATTACTTGCATGAAGAGAAGAGTATCCTCAGTTTTGAGTTTTGACGGTCCCAATAGTTGAGCATAGCAGAGTTGTTTGCCATTATGAGGTCAGAGAGTCTATTCTCCATCACACAGAGTTCCATTTAATTCAAATTCCACTTGGGAATACATGGGGCTGAGGAGCAGCAAAGATCTATAGAGTATGGCCTGTCTTATTGGCAATGTTTTCGGGCAGTAGGTTAACTGAAAACTTCTGCTTGGGAGAGGTAGTGACAGTTCTTTGGTTTTTTTGAACACTTTCACCGTGGTTTACGTGAAGCACAGTGTTGTGAGCTGTGTCTGCTGTGTTTGTTGGATGGATACTCTGCTGATCCTAAGCTTTGCAGCTGCTTTTAAAACTGAATTAAAAGATTTATGTTTTTATAATTAACCCTGCTTTTAGAAATTCTTTTATCACTACCTTGTATCTCTGTTACTGACAAAATGGCATTTTGTGGTCTATATATTTATTTTTCTGGTCCGTACTAATGAATTTTCCTCCTCCTTATGCATGTATGTGTGCTTTTCTTCTTTGAGTTTGAGTTTATAAATCTACAAAGCTTCAGCCTTTAAAGTGAAGCACAGACCATCAAATGATGAAATAAAGTACACAGTGTCACCAGGCTTTTGTTCTGTTGTCTCCCAGCCTTGTCTTTCTCACTTAGATCAAAAGCTCATCAGAACAGCGTTTTTGATTTTTGCCTTGTGCCTACAGACTAATGAAGTGTAGAAGCATTTGTCTTATAAAACTAAACAGAACATTTGTGTTTTTGAAAGAGATTGCCTCTTGGTTCTAAAGCAGATTAATTTTTGATGTCTAGAATACTAAATGGTTAGGGGATGAGAACAGGAACAACTATCTATGGCCATGCAGGTTCTTGTACTGATGTTACTTTAAAAAATCCAAACTCATACATAATACCATGTCGTCAGCTGCTAATACTGTTGCTTGCTCTCAGCAAATACAAGAATTTCCTTCCTAGACATAGACTGCTAGTCTTCCAGATATTCAGTGTCTGAAAGCTATAATTAAATGTAAAAAATTCTTTGGAAAGTAAATTCATAATAGTGAACTGGTGGCATTAAAGATGAGAATCCTTTAAAAGAGAGGAAGAAGTATTAAGGATTGCGAAATTTACTTAGGTTTAAAATTGAAGTTTGGGTTTAGAATTACAATAAAAAGAGCAAAATAAAAAAATGGAGTTTAGAGCTGAACATGCTGGCTATGGATAAGCTAGGCAAAACATTCAGAACTTCTCAGTGTTTTGGGGTATTTTTGGGGCAGAAATAATTGGATTCAGCGCAACTTTTATCAGTATTTAAAAAATCATTTAACTTTTTACAGTACATATGAAATTGAGTATGGCTGTATCAACTGCTTGATGCAACATTCTTAGAATTTAGGCAAGGATATGATTTTGCTATTCGTATTTCATACAGATATAATAACTACATCTTTGTTTTGCATAAAAATTGTGGGAGTGCTGGTGTCTTAGAGGAACATCCACAGACCTGAGCAAGTGTGTTACTTCATATTTTTAGTAATTTTTTGGGTGACTATAAATGGCTGTGTTCCTGTCTTGCTGTCTTTCCTTCTGGGTTCAAGTGAATTGGTGATAAGAGAGCAACTAAAAATAAAGGAATGCTAAGAAGTTTCAAGGTCTGAATGCATACATGCTGTTAGGTGTTTACTTCTCAAACTTAGTCCAGTAGTTTTCCATTGTATTTGCTGACCTACATAACTTGTTAAATCCAGTATATGCACAGCTTGTCATTAACCTGCAGCAAACCGCAGAATCCAAATTAAGGGAAACTATTTTTTTTCATTATTTATATTCTGTCAAACAAGCAGTGATTGTACCTCTCTTCAGTTGGTTGCTCCTATGAGGGCTGCTGTTCAAGTTGGTACTACTTGTTCTGTTTAAAGGCGGCCTGTTCAGAGCAACATTCACATGGCAGTTTACCGTTTAAGAGTCTACTTGATTTGCCTTTACATCAGATGTGGTAGAATGTTTGTGTTCAGAGAAATGAAGTGGTAATATCCCATGTCTAAGCTTGCTGAGAGAATTTGCTGCAGGGTTTGTGTATCTTTGTAGATTCTTTCATAAAAACTACTTTATATGGCTCAATGTTCTGAGACTACTTATGCTGCTCATAGTTATTGCTTAAAAAGGGGAAATGGGAAAGATGTATTTGGTCAGGTAGAATTAAATAAAATAGTAACAATTTCAAATTATTTCACCATGGGTTTGGTTTTGTGTGTTGCTTTCTGGGGTTTAATTGTTTGCTTAGGTATTTTGTCCTGATGTTGATGCAGAACTTGCCTTTCTTAGTCCAAAGGAATTCTTAAGGTACAACAACTGATAATTGAAATAAAAGTGAGCTTTGAAGTACTTTGAGTTAAATGTCTTTGCTCATGAAGCTAGCTTGCTACCTTACTGTTTTATAAACAGTCAAATTCCTCTATTTCAGTATTGGTCATCCAAACCACATATGCTTTCAGCTGTCTCTTGTCAATGTTGTAAATAAAGGCACGCTTTATGCTAGAAAAGCATTGTTGAGAAGCATAAAGATTTTGCAGTAAGAGCTCCAGTGGAAGGTCATCTTGTGAAAAGGTAGCTAAGGTAGCTGAATGATGTGTAAGAAGGGAAGGAGACAAAGTACATTTAACTGTGGGAACAAGAAGTTCGGTTTCTCTCTTTTTCAGTAGCATTAATTAGAGCACTGGAGAATTTGTTTACTCTTCGATAATGATATTACTATACTCTTTCTAAGGCTGTCTTTCCCTTCTTTTTTTTTTTCTTTTCACCATTTTTGTGAAACCTCCACTGTTCTGTTCATAAGTGAGTGGCAGCTTCTGTTTTGCCTGACCTTATGTTCCTCCTGAGAGGCAAAATGTATGATTTACCAAAATGCTAGATCTACTCTGCGGCAAATTTTAAAATGCCAGATAAGATTCTTATCTATTTTGGGAAGCTTTTGCTAGTTTTAAGTTGCAATTTGAGTAAGGACTTGCTTACTCAGTTCCATCTTCCTTAGTCTTCTGTTCTTTCTTCCTTCAGCTGAAGGTGTTTACTTTGTTCTGTAGACAATTTTTTTTTTAAACAACTTTTTATTTGTTAGGTCACTTGCTATGTTTCTGGAATCACCAGTTTCTTCAAAAGCTGTGTCTCTAACATTAAATATTTCAGCAAGCAGATTTTAAGCATTATAAAGGAGGACGATCAATACCTCGGCTTATATGAGGCAGTGTGCATGTTTCATTAGTTGTGCTTAACTAGACTTCTCTATTATTTTAGTTGCTGCATGCAGAAGTGTGAAGAGGAAAAAAACACAGAGTTTTCATGAAGCTGACACGGACAGTTGGTTTTTCTGACAGAAACAAATGTGAAGATTTAGGGAAAATTCTGTGGAGTAGAATCTAAATCCCTACTGTTTCTGTACAGGCTATGAGTTAAATGTATGAAACTAACCAGAGAAAAGTATTATACTAAGTAGGCCCTTACTTTTGTTAAATGTGTGTTTAATAGCGTGCTCTGCCTGGGGCAAGTAATTAGGCTGATATACTCCTGTTTATAGAACATACTCCTGTGGCATTATACATTTTCCATCACTTCAGATGTAGTAAATGACTTCATATGTAATATGACCATTTCTCTTTCCCTTGCATGAGTAGAGCAGGATATAGAGCTGCCCTTCTAACTTTTGTTAACCTTGTAGCAGTTCACGCTTTTGTGGGAAGCTTGTAAACAGGGGGATAAAATTTGTATGTTAGGGTTTTCCTCACATATGAAATAATGCTTTTGAGTTGAGTATGTGGAAGTAAATAGTATCAGTGAAATATTTATGGTTTAACCATTAGCTAAGTAGCCTTTGTGACTTATTGATTTAGAAATAGGTCTACTTCCTCATAAGAAAAGAAGCTACTTAAACTGCAAAAAGATAAAAATGATTGCTTGCACTCTTAATGTTAACTCCTTTAGTCCTCATCTGTCAAGCACAAAATGAGATCAGTCTAGAAATCAATTTGTATAAATTTTATAGCTGCTGTGTATACAGAGTGTTCTTCCAGGTTCCAAGGTGTAATAGCAGCTTTCTCATGAATAAATGTCATGAGAACATTACAGTATAAATACTGTCATTATATTCTGTAAAAGTAGCAATATAGAAAGAAAATTGTTGTGCATTAATGAGCTCCTAAAATGTGGTTTTTTGCCTGCTGCTGAAATGCTTGAAGTGAAGCAGAGAATTGCTTTAAGATCGGTCTCCATATTTGCACTAAGCAGTGAAAGGCTATGTAGTTCATGAGAACAATCAATGAGAATCTCTTAAGAATAATTAGTTATCTATTTAATGTTAGATAATTTGATTTGCAAATGTCTGCAAAAGAAGCCACATGAATTGAAAAATCTGGTGTAAACAGTTCTTAGGGCAAAGATCAGTTTGCTTATACTTTACAGTATAAATATTTAACTTTATTTTTGATAATTCAGTTTTGTGTGGTTATGAAATTTAAGTAATAATGCTGTTTACAGGTTGGAAAGTCATACTATGAATTTACCAAGACTAAGACTGCCTGTGTGACAATTCATAATTTGCATGTGTGGTGAAAACATTTGATTACTTCGTTTCATACTATTTTTCTTTTTAAATTTATTTGCTTGTAACTCTACTTTTTTCTAAAGGGAAACCGAAGCAACTGATTCCGAATATGATGGTGGTAGATCATCAGTAGACTGAATTCTGGGTAGAATTAGTGTGTTTGGATTTGTTGTACCAGCCTCTGCTGTTTGAGCAAGTAAACTAACAATAGTATGTTGCCATCACCTGCGGTCCTAGTGGTGGATGACAAGTTTTTCCAAGTGGTACTCTCAGCAAAAAGAGTGATTACTCTTTAGCTTTTTGGTTCCATTCCAGGGACCAGAGAAGTGTGCTCCTTTTGGTACAAAGTTTGCTGCTACCACTCTGAAGAAAAATTGGTATGGATGAAGTTAGTGAGAGCATCTGTTAGGAAGATGAGGGGAAACTTCTACAAGAAGAAAAGTGTGGCTTGTTTAATTTAACTGAAGGCTGAGGAAGTACAGTTGTCATCTAACGTATATATGCACATATTTCTTTGTCCTCACCTCCCAGTGGTGGAGGGTAGCAGAAGAGGGAATACCTGTCTAAGTTGAAAGCTATTATTGGTTCAAGAGCAAGAAAGTACCAACAGTTCTTAAATATATTTAAGGAGGAAGAATGTTTCTAAGCACTGGAGTGAGGAAGGGTAACTTTCCATTAGGTTTTTGTGTCACAGCTCTCAACTACTTTCATGAGAGGTAATGAAGACCAAAGTGTTATGGTAGCTTTGTCTGGGCTTCCTGACCCCCAAACTCTTCTCCATTCCCAGGAGGAAAGGTGCTAATGGGTGCATCTCATCTGTATGCAAAATCTTTTCAGTAAAATGTAGAGGTGGATTTTCTGCACAATTTCTGGCAACCTGTTCTTGAAGAGATGTAAAATGGGTTTCCGGATTATCATTCTCTAATACAGTGGCCCATCCATTTAGTAGAAATAAAGCAAATAGATTGTACCAAATACTCTACAGAATATTTCTTCCTAGTTAATTTGACAGTGCTTTTCATTATAGGAGCCTTCTTGAGGTACTTTTGTTCATCTTAAGCATCAACCATCCTTTGTCTAACTTGAAACTGCTGCTGTATTCTGTAATGACTCCTTTCTGGGCAAATGAAGTATTTTATTTAAATGTCCTGGGTGAGTGAGATTAGGAATGACAGTGTGGCAGGAGTTCAGGAGTTCTGCATAAACTTCCTTTAAAAGCACCATTGTGTAATGCATTGTCAAATGTACACTGATTTTTTTTTTTAACCTCCCTCTTCAAGGGAAATGTGTTGTTGCTGTTAAGGAAACAGAGTTGTTTACAGTTATTTCACAATATAACAAACATCCCATACCTTCTAGATATGACATCTAATTTTTTTTTTTTCCTCCAGCCCAGTGTATTAATTGTAAGTTACAAGGAACCATCAAAAGCAGCTTCTCAATTTGGACCTTATAAGCAAGCAGAATGGCGGCCTGACAGCACCATGATAGCTGTTTCAGTAAGTAGGGTTTTTACTTCTTACTGTGGTTGAACTATTGCAAAGAGAGTTTTGCATTACCAATTTCTGTGCTTGTACAAACTTGCAGATTGTATATACATTTAATTGATATTTATCTAGTGAAAATATATAATAGTACCAAGGTTTTTTTGGATGATAGAAGCTTCCTTTAGTAGTTTTAATTATTTTTTTCCCCTGAAGAATGAACTGCAGTTCTTTGTATTAAAATAATGTTTAGATGTATTGGTGAGGGGTGACCCAGCATCTCATTACTTTAGTAATCTGGTCAAAAAGCATAAGGGAACTTAGTCGTGAATGAAACGAATAGTTGAGGAGTTTGGTGACATAAGCATATTTAGCTTGATAAATAGGATTTACAGATGTTTCAGAAAGGTGGGTCTTAAGAGGATGAAACTGTGGCTTTATTAAGGTGCAGTATCTTTTGGTGATTAAAAAAAAATTGCAAGGCACTGAGAACACAGAAACAAGGGCAGTGATAGGTGATAATCTGTCACAGAGGTGATAGACTCTTAAGAGTCTTAAAGGTAAAGACAAGATCTTGTCTTACGTGGAGATAGTCTTGTTTCATAGCTGGTGCTGTGCTCACAGCAGTAAAGTGGATTTTTTCAGCACAAGCATTTAAAAATTTGAGGTGCAAGGTAGACACAACAAAGGTTAGAGTAGAGTTTATAGGAGTCAGAACATGGGATGATACTCTTGGTGACTTTTGGTCAGGTCTTACATTAGGACCAGGTCATAAATTGGGTAAGTTCCTTTTTCCAGCTTTTAAAATTGAGGCTATTGTAATTAAGATTTTCTTGTGAGAAGGTGCAGAAGAAAATAACAAAATATTAAACTTCCTCATCAGAAGTTGATTATATGGAATTACAAACTGGCTAACAACTACGGTATTTGTTGGTACCCTGACTTCATCTCCAATACTCACAGGTTGGAAGGGACTTCAGGGATCATCTAGTCCAACCTTTCTAGGAAGAGCAGAGTCTAAACAAGATGGCCCAGCACCCTGTCCAGACGACTCTTGAAGGTGTCCAATGTGGCCGAGTCAACCACTTCCCTGGGGAGATTATTCCAGTGGTTGACTGTCCTCACTGTGAAAAATTTCCCTCTGGTGTCCAATCAGAATCTCCCCAAGAGCAATTTGTGTCCATTCCCCCTTGTCCTCTCCATGTGACTGTGTAAAAAGGGAGTCTCCATCTTCTTTGTAACTACCCCTTAAGTACTGGTACACGGTGATGAGATCCCCTCTGAGCCTTCTTTTCTCAAGGCTGAACAAACCCAGTTCTCTCAGCCTAAAACCATCAAACCATACAAACTGTTTTTTGTGCTTAAAGTGATACATGTAATGCTTTGTAGTTTTAAACCAATCAGATATCATTACCTTGGTGGAAAATACCAGACGGTTTATGGAATAGTTCATGTGTCTACCAATATTGTCATGACTTTAAATCAACTAAATTTCCTGTGCTCCTGTTTTCTTGTGTGTAATGCAGGGGTAGACTTTTCTGAGTAGTTGGTTTACAGTGTTTAAATCACCTAAAAGGATCTCACGGAGTCAATGCAATAAAGTGTTTCTGTTAATGTCAGATTATATTTTCACTTAGCGAATGCTAATTGTTATGATCAAAGGCAGAAAGGAGACTTCTACAATATTTACTATGAATAAAAAAGAATTCTTCAATTTTATAATACAGTCTATAATCACAAGTAAACTAGCTAAACATTTTAATTATACCTTTATGCAGTGGTTCAGAAGAGATTTAAATTATTATATTGAATTACTTTGCGTATTATGTTTTTTCTGTGATGTTGAAATCCATTTGTCCATGGTTCAGCTGACAGACTAACTTTAATTTCTGCCAGGTAATGTACTGGTACTGTACATTCAGGTACTGTCCTTCCATGTTTCTCTGCACCTAAATGTATAGTGTTCTTTTTGACAGATGATGTGTATTGGGTTTGCATGTTAAGGTTTGGGTAGCAGGGGGGCTGCAGGGGTGGCTTCTATGAGGAGCTACTAGAAACTTCCCCTGTGTCTGGTAGAGCCAAGGCCAGCCGGCTCCAAGACCAGCAGAGCCGCCACTGGCCAAGGCCAAGCCCATCAGCAATGGTGGTGGTGCCTCTGGGATAACAGATTTAAGAAAGGGAAAAAAACCCCAAACCTCTGTCCAGTTGCAGCCAGAGAAAGGAGTGAGAATATGTGAGAGAAACAACCCTGCAGACACCAAGGGCAGTGAAGAGGGAGGGGGAGGAGGTGCTCCAGGTGCTGGAGCAGAGATTCCCCTGCAGCCTGTGGTGAAGACCACGGTGAGGCAGGCTGTCCCCCTGCAGCCCATGGAGGTCCATGGTGGAGCAGATATTCATCTGCAGCCTGGGGAGGACCCCACGGCACAGCAGGTGGGTGCCTGGAGGAGGCTGTGACCCTGTGGGAAGCCCACACTGGAGCAGCTCCTGGCAGGACCTGTGGGCCCGTGGAGAGATGAGCCCACGCTGGAGCAGGTTTGCTGGCAGGACTTGTGACCCCATGGGGGACCCACGCTGGAGCAGTCTGTTCCTGAAGGACTGCACCCCGTGGAAGGGACCCACGCTGGAGCAGTTTGTGAAGAACTGCAGCCCGTGGGAAGGACCCATGTTGGAGATGGAGGACTGTCTCCCGTGGGAGGGACCCCACACTGGAGCAGGGGAAGAGTGTGAGGAGTCCTCCCCGAGGAGGAAGGAGTGGCAGAGACAAGGTGTGATGAACTGACCACAACCCCCATTCTCCGTCCCCCTGCACTGCTGGTGGGGGCATGGGGGAGGAAGTAAGGAGGGATGGCGTGGGGGAAGGTGCTTTAAGATTTAGTTTTTATTTTCTCAATACCTTGCTCTGATTTGATTGTTAATTAATTAAACTAATTTTCCCCACGTCAGCTCTGTTCTGCCATGACAGTAATTGCGTGATTGAGTGATCTTCCTGTCCTTATCTCGACCCATGAGCCTTTCATTGTATTTTCTCTCCCCCTGTCCTCCTGAGGAGAGGGAGTGATAATAGAGCAGCTTTGGTGGGAATCTGACGTCCAGCCAGGGTCAAACCACCACACAGAAACTAAATGCCCATAAAGTCTCAGTTTGTAAACTGAAGTTTTACAAATTAAAATTCAAAATGGTAAAACAGTTTATAAAATAGTAAGTGTCATGAGATTTCTAATATTCTTCATGTTTCTTATGCTTATATTGCATCTCCTAGGTGTATATGTACAAATAATATAGGCAAGCATGTTATGGTAGTTTTAACACTAGTTATATTTTGCAAGTTTTTTTTAATATGCTTTTGGAATATATATGGAACTTAATTTGAAGCAGTTAATGAGTCCTACTGAAAGACAACATTTACAAATATTGGTGTTTCTGTTATAGAGACACAGGGTGGAAGGGCAGTTTTGGGACCTTAATGAAGGTGTTCCTACTGATAACACAATACTTTTAACCCCAAGTAGAACTGTGAGCTTCTTTCCAAGAGAATAAACATTTTCTCCTTTCTTTGACTTTTTCTTAAGAAAACTAATGGGTACAAATGAAGGAGGAATAGCAAAGCAAGTTATTAATTAAAAATAAAATAGATTGTACTACTGGTTTTCTTGAACTGAATTAACTTCAGTTAATTACTGAAGTCCTGTGCAATAGCTTAAAAATACTAGTTTGAAAGCTGAGTTAGGTGATTTAGTTCTCACCTGCTACTACCTGTGCACTTGAGTTTCTTGATTGTAATAGTTTTATGTAACAATAAAATTATGTTATGCTTTGTTTTTAAGAAGGTGAACAAAAGGCTTAGCATGTAGCTATCAGCCAAGTGGTACATTCACTTTAACAAAAAAAAGATGTAACGATGGGGAGTGTAGTCTGGATTGAATGTCTGCTAGAGCAGTGATATAGTGTTCTTTGCTTCTTACTGCCAAAGTGTTCAGTTCACCTCTTTGAAAATAAATCACTTTGCAGCATATGCTTTGAGGTAATTATTATTTGTACTGAAGGCAGACTTTGGTCTATCATCTAAAGCTTTATAAAATACTTCAAGTAGCTTGAATGATACGCAGTTAAACAAACTTAAGCAGTTCTCACACTGTCATCATCCCCTAGCAATTTTATCTCCTTTTACTATTGGTATCTTTGATTGCTAAATTGTTGGCTCATTTTCTAAACTGCTCTTCTTTTTTCCTTGATATTTGTAGTTTCTTCTTTCATATTGCTGCAGTTGTAATTTTTCCAGTGATACTGGGAAATATTTTGTTTCTTGTCTAGATTAGCACATACACCCAAGGTAACAAATTCTACTAGTTAGACTTGTGAATTGGGTTAAGATGCTTTAATATAGAAAAATACACAAGGCATTTTAGTCCTTCCCCTACTACAGGCAGTGCTCTGATATAGATTCCTCTTCATTGTGCATTCCTATAGCTAAGGCAGAGCTTTATTAAATATCATAGTGTATGAGAAACAATGTAATGAAATCCCTTGCAAGTACTGTATGTTTATATTTTTGGCTTTCAGAGAAGAGAATGATCAGGGAACAGATGACAGTGATGGTTACTCTAGTAAGTTTCATTGAAACACAGACATTTCTAAAGCAATGTAGAAACCTGTATGATTGAATATGATCAATTTGCAGGAAGCGTATGGTTGAATGCTTCTGCATTTCATCCAGCTCTTTGTGGAATTTGAGGTTCTATTTAGAAATGAACCTGTAACAATAGCAACTTTGTGCTTTGAACAGTGTTCAGTAAGGCCCTTTGTACCTTAATATCAGTATAAAGATACTTCTCAGTATTGTTTTCCTTTTCCTTCCAGGATAATATAACTTACAGGTTAAATATTTAATGATGTAATGGAAAGAACCTGTAAAGATGTTAGAAATGAGCATATTTCTTTACCACATAATACCCGAATGTGATGTTACTGCACACACAAAAAATTTCATTTATTTTCAGCTCATCATTATGGTTTAGATTTTATTTTTGTATGAGAAAGATACTGGCTTTGAATGAGAACAATTGTGTTTCTTGGACTTTGAAGCCAAAACAGAAATTTGTTTCATGATGAAGCAAAATGTTTGGGGAAAAACACGGCATCTGTGAACTGATAAACTAAGCTAACAAGAGTGTTACTTTTTCCTTTATTCAAAGAAAAGGAAACCAGCCTTGCAAAGCAACTTGAAACCATTCATTTCAGTGTTTCTTGTTTCCAGTAATAGTGCTTTGGGTACATGCCCAGCCCATATTAAAAATGATTGGATGGAAACACTGTTTAACCAAAAAGCATTTGCTGATTTGCCTGAAGAATAAATTCGTGCTTTAAACAAATCATACTTCTTTGAACAACTAACCTTATTGGTCATCTGCCTCTCCCGTGCTTATACAAAGTCTGGACCAGCTTCTAGTCATGACTAGAACATCTGATAATTATATGATTTATATTTTTTTCTCTGAATAGCGTTATAGTTTGAAGCCAGTCTTCCAGAATGACAGAATATGACTTGGGATTGAATTATAGTAGAAATTTTCAAACACCAGCAGATTTTGAAAAGGTGTTGTGGTATCTAAAGATACTGCTTGACATGAGGATTTTCTGAAAACTGCCTCCATGACCAACATTGAGAGGCAGTGCCTAGCTTCTTTGCATTCCATGGTGTCCATTTGTCTTCAAACACTTGGACATCTTTTTCTGAAGGCTTGCTACCTTCTACTACATGCTTTCTGCATTAATTCTCTGCATTGGTGGGAATTAGGTGGCTAGGTTCTAAATATCTGATGTAGCTGCCTGGTTTTATGTATTTATATGAATCAGAGGAAAATTTCTCCTGGACATATATATCAACAGTGGTGTTTTTCCATTTTTCTACCCACTGAGTGATCTCTTCAGTGGGCTTTAAGGGCTAGTATGGATTTTATCTAGAGTTAATTTCAGTGCACAGTTTTTTAATATAAATGAAACTCGATAGGAGTGTATATTTGTGTTCGATATACGAGCCATATGTAGAAATTACAAAGGTCTGTATAGATTTTACTTATGCAGATAGATTAGATATGTATCTTATCAGCATTTCTTTTTCAGACTGCAAATGGATACATCTTATTTTTTGAAATCCCATCAGCAAGAGACAAGTATCTTTATGAGCCAATGTATCCCAAGTAAGTATTTTAAACTTTCTGTGTCCTCACAGTGTGAAAAAAATGTGACTAGACAAGTCCTAAGCACATTTTATGGGAAAAAAAAAATTTCCTGCCAAAGTATGTTTTAAAACTTGATGAGTATTTGAAGCATTGTTCCTATGAGTTAAGAGTCCATTCAGAGAAGTTGGTCTAATTGGTTTGCTGTACACTGGTAAGATTCCTTAGAACCATCTTACAAGCTCTCAAAGTCCTAAATAGCAGGGTTAAAATTGTCTAATTTTATAATCTGAGGTAGTCTGTTCAATTAATGATCTGTAACAAGCTTAATAATTCCTTTTGAGAAACTCAGCTGAGTAAGTCATGTTTCTTAGGAACTATTAGGGTGTAATTTTTCAATAGGTTCCTCTCCACCCCCAACTTTGTAACAACTTAGAGACTTTTGAAACAAATGGGGAATAAGTTATCAATATTTTGGAAAGAATGTTTAGTAAGAATGTACAAGTATTTTAACTGCAGTGTGTTATGTTGTCATTATCTTATTTTCCTTATTGTGAATGACAAGAGTACAGTTTATGTCTTAAAATGTGACTGTATGTTGGATGTAGTTGTGGTTGACTTGGTTGACTTTGGATTTGGCAAATTGGGAAATATTTAGAACAAATTAAAACCTCAAGAGGTGTAGCTGTGTGTGTCTCTGTGTGTTTAGATAGGCAGAATCTGTAGTCATGGATTGGATCAAATTTGTCCACAGGAATAATAAAACTCTTCATTTCTCATGGGCTAGAAACTGCTTTTTTTGATATATCTCTGTATATACCTTCATGATTATGGTAATGCTAGTCAACTTAAAATTAAGTTTTCTTCATATTCATAAAACAAGTTAAAGCTGACTGGTGGGTGTCTCCAAATGGACATCTATGAGGAGTATTGGATAACCTATGATGTCATGTAAGAAGAAAACATTTTGATTTTTTTTAAACCGTAACTGTTAAACCGTGAACATGAAAAAGAAATAAATCACATCTTCATAAGCATTAAAATTTTAAAACTCTATTCTTTTACAAGTGTCTATAGGAAGAAATGACTTGGCAGGTAGCAAATTATTTCCAAGTGAATTCTTGTGTCATTGAGTGGAAAATTTTGTGTTTGTTACTAGTATAATGTATCTTTTGGCCTCTGAAATAGCGCTCAAAGCTCCGGAATTCAATGGAATTTACTGTTGCAACTTGTCTATTTTCCAAAAATGTAAGAGTAGTGTAGACAAGTTATATTACTTT
>VZTV01006864.1:0-13609 GCA_013400875.1 Anhinga rufa | reverse complement strand
AGAAGATTCAGGGTTATCTTGTGGGCTGGGAAGTAGGGTCTGATAAATAAAGTGCATTAAATCTGCTTACCGTTCTGCTTAACAAGATTCTGACTTCTGTTTTACCCATTAAAAAACCTGATTGAATGGAAACTACTAAAATAGATTTTACTACTAATTAAAAGGTAAGCAGTGCATTATTTTGAAAAAAAAAACAACCAGCCCTCTGGAAACTTGACAGCAACTGAACAAAGATGGAAAGCTTTGGAAATTGCTCTGTTCTTCTTTACTGGATATACAAAAAACTTTATTCTAGGATGAGGTAAATTGATAGAGCTTCACTAAATTTAGTTATGCCTCTCTTGCACTAGCTACAAATTTGATTTGGGGTTGTCTTTTGTACAATTTAGATACTCTATTCCCCTTCCTAACACTCAGCTTCAACAGTCCCATTATCTGTCTCAAACTCACAGAGGTCAGAAATCAGCCCACTGGAAGAGATCCACCTGCTTGGAGATGGCTCTAGGCAAGTGTGCCACACAGGAAACACAGAATGTCTCTCTCCTCAGGTGAAGGATGGGGCCAGGCTTTGGGATGCTTCTTCAATGGGAAGGGCTGGGACCAGGCTTCCCTGCTGCTGTTTTCTTCCTGGAGGAAGGATGTGGAAGGGAAAGTTTCTGCTTCTGAGGAACAGTGCTGCCCAGCTCACCAACGCTGGACCATCCAGCAAGTGCAGCAAAAGGCAGCCATCTGCGTTTCCAGAGCTCTGTCATTCGAGGCATCTGCCTTTCCCTGCCTACGCCTTGAAAGAGGACAGCTGTTACATCTAGTGATTCTGAATGGTAACAGACACCAGTTTTCAGAAGACATATAATGTATAATATTTATTGGCTTCCTCCCTCAGTTATGTGGTTGTAGCACTTCATACCTAAAGAGTAAATCAGAGTTGATCAGAATATCTAGAACCTTGATGTATTTCAGGGAGAAAAAAGTTTTTCAGTTCTAGCTATGTTAAAAAGCAACTTCTGTTTTACCAGTTTGAAAGTTCAGGGACATACTGTGAGTTTATCCCATGTTTTTGAGCATTCAGGTTAGTGGCAGTTATTATTCTGTTCCCCTAAATGAACTTAAAGGTTTTCTGTTTTTCCTTCTTTTATTTATATAACCTGAACATCTGTGTCAGTTCACCTCTACTCAGGAAAACACTTAGATACATGCTAGAAATTGCTCTCCAGAACACCACTGCCAACTACAGAAATATGAATTCATAATGCAAAAGGTTTGAAAACACCTTTGTGGTAGTGCAGCACTAGCTATTGATGTGGACATAACTGGGGGAGATATGGGGACTTTTTAAGTTAGAATTCTAAAGTCACTGGGGTCATGTCAAACCCCCAAAAGTGGTTAATATTTTTTAATTTAACTTTTTTGCCATTTCTATTGACAGAGAGTACTCTGACATCTAGGGTATCCTTGGAAAACTTATCTTCTTTGACTACCAGCACTATTCTGATTGTTTTGCAACAGTCTGATAGTTTATTGCAAGCAGGCGTCAGTGATGCTACTGACTGCACATTTAGAGATACAATGGCTGCAAATTCTTTTTTCTTTTTTTTAAAGGTGAGAAAGGTACAAAAGTAATTGCTCTTCATTTTATAGCATTCCTGTGTTTGGCCCAATTTCTGATTGTATTTCATTAATTAACATAGATTAGACATGCACTGTGGATGTATAGTGTATTTCNGATATTAATTCTAAAACATCTGCTTCCTTTTATCCTTTTATAGATACATTAGTGCCAACTGATTTCTATAATTATATATTATGGTTCATAATTAATGCTGTCAAAGATGATATAATTTAAAATATATTAATTATGAATGGCTTCTTCTTTAGAGAACTTATTTTTTTCCCCTGTGCATATTCAGATAGGTTTTACCTATGAGTAAGTCTGGTCCATATTTCCCCAGTCCTTTTTGTTTGTACTGGACTCTTTTCAGAAAATCTGCATCAATTTAAGCAACTGCACGTAAAGCATTTTGCAGTGCTTTAATTCTGAATTTGTCTGCGAATGCATGAGATGCTGGGAGTGTAAACATTTGCAGTGGTGCTGAGAATGGGCCAATGTGAATTTTAAGCCCAGATGTTCTTTTCTCTCACTGTATTAGTCCAGATATTTTAGCACATGAAAACTGCTCGGAAGTGCCAGCTCTGCCAGAGACATCATTGGAATGATAGTAGTTTGTAAATACTAGATATTTATATGTGTCCAGTTTTACATCCATTGCTCACAATGTATATTAGGCATACAAACAGTTCTCTTGGTTAGATGAAACATTTGCTTTTAGCTCTCTGAGTGAAGGGATATATATATTTGTGCTGTCCTATTAGGAGAGAAAAAATGTGTAGTTTCTGAATCCATATGTTACGTGTAATTTAGAGATATTGTGCAGAAGTTTGTATAAGACTGTCTTATTCCCCTTTGTATTTGGCAAATTAATTTCAGAACATTATCTGCTGGAAGAGTTGTGTGCTCAGTATGGGCTTATTCAAGTGACGTAGATTAGGTAAAGGTCTAAGCACCAAAAAGGCAGACAAATTATTTAGTACTTCCTATGAGTTACAACTGGAATAACTTGGATGACAAAAAGAGCTTCAAACTGGTGTGGATGGGAGAAGACCATTTGAAATTTCACTCTATCCCTAGAGACAGCAAATTTTGCTGAACCTGGGCCACCCAGGCATCTCAGGTTGAACTTCCTCATCCATCAGCTGAAAAACAGGGAAGGGCTAGACACCTCAGCTGTGACAGATGAGCTTGTTGCAGACCCTGAACAATTTATGACCTTAGAGCAAAATGTGATATTCTTCTATCAAAATTCTGGTGTCCAGGTGATAGTGTGAAATTCACTCTGGTGCAATTAGCCAGCTAAGCATGCCTATCACTGCACCCCTGCAGAATCACAGGACCTGCTTGAAAAGTCATTGTTGGAGACCAGCAATGGCTAGAGTAGACACATTATCTGTGATGTAAACTCTCAACTGGTCAGGCCGAAAGCAGAGAGGCCAGTAAACCTGAAGATATTGGCATAAGTGCAGTGATATTGAAAGTTTGAATAGATGCCTTCAGTGGGCAGTGGATTGGAAGGTGAACACCACCTTTTGGCAGCCAGCTGGGAGTGATCAGCATCACCTTTGAGATGAACGTATAGGGATAGACGATGTGCTGGATGATGATGCCTACTGTGACATGGTAATGCATTTTTCCACACTAGTCTGAGTGAAGTAGCCAGAATCCAGGGAGTGGAGGCTGCCCGCTTGGGAGCTAGAATAGGAATTTAACAGTTATGTGCCAGTATTGCAGGTCTCACATATGACACTGCGCAAAAGGCAGGAAGGTAATTCTCACTTTTCGCTTGTCTCCTGTAAAATGTACTAAAGGATAGACACCTCCTTAGCTGGAATGTATGCAGTGCCTTCCTGTGTGAGGAAGCTATGAGAGACTTTTGTTGTGCTTGGCCTCAGCACAGAGAAAGAAATAGGCTTGAGATCTTCTCAGACTGGCAGCTGGTGGAAAGCTTGTGCAAACAAATTTAGCACAGACATTATAATGATGAGATGGAGCCTCCTCTAAGAGGATGTGTTTGGAGAGCCTTGCAGCGGGAAGGGGGCACAGGAGTTAGTCAAGGAGTGCACTTTATACTGTGCTGCGGCACATTAGAGGGACTGCTTGTACAGTGTGTTCTAGTGTCTTGAGCCTGGGGGCAAAGGCATCTTACAGGATGGATATTGCTGATGCAGATCACTTGTCTTGATAAATGTAAGCCTGAATTTAGGCATGTCAAGGGCAATTTAGACCGCTGAAGCTGATTGCAAAACTTCCACTCAGTACTGTGCAGGCCATCCTTTGAGTCTGATTGTAACTGTGTTGTTTTCTTTTTAATATGAAAAGCCTATTTCTTCCTACTCATTCATATGTCATGCTTATGTTCACATAATTTTTGCAGGTAAAACTTTCTATACATGGATTCTATATGGAATGTATACTAGCACAATGACTCTAGGAGACCGCATATTTCGTAACAATCACTTCAGGGTAGATATAAGGGCTCCTGGCAGTATGTTGAGTATGAAAATGCCATCAGGACATAATAGGCTTATGGTACTGCAACCATAATTCACTTTCTTTTCCTAATTCTAAGGAGCTGTCTTTTTTTTTTTGTCTTCTTTTTTTTTTTTTTTTAATAGAATTGCATTTGTAACCCTCTTTCTCTGATTCACTTTGGCAACTTTTACTGCTTTTGCTTTTCTTACTGTGAGCATGAAGCACAGAATTTACACAGCTGAAGAGTACAGAGCAATTATTTATTGGTAAGCACACTGTGGATAGCTAGGACTAGTGAGCTAGTAGGTAAGGGTTAATATTATCACACTGAGCATTATATGCTCACCAGTCTGATGAGACATCTGAGAAGCACTTGCTGCTCAGGCAATTTTAAGTCAGGTGAGGAGGGGTCAGCCATCTTTGCTCCTTAGTTTGAGCTGATCCTTGATGTTGCTAAGTTGCCATCTTCTGGTTCCCCAATTTTTCAGCATTTTAATGTCAGATTTTTTCTTCATAAGTCCTTATGCTGCTAACTGTACCTATGTCCACATTTACACTTTTTTTCTGTGTTTTTATGTTTCTTACCTCATATGGATTTTAGTTCACTTCTTTTTGGTCATCCCAGCAGTTTTCTCAGCAGACTGACCAAAGGTCACACAGCTATACTGTTCCAAACTGGGCTTTGGATCATAGCCCTTGTCTGAGGGTTGCATGTGAATGGTGTCCCCAGACACTTTCCTTTTCTGCCTTGTTTTTTTTTTCTGAGGTTTTTGAGAAAATATTAATATTTGCACTCATCAATTTAGCTACATCCCACTAAGCTCAGATAGTATATAGAAACATCCAAGACCAAATTTAATGTCTTGGCAGAGTTGAAATCTTTACAGAATTTAGAACAATAAAATAAAATGTCATGATAAAAGACTATGAATAATATTTAGGATTTCTATTGTGTTTTGCTATTCAAGGATGTATACAAACATTAAATAACTAATCTCTGAATAAAGTATATTTAAAGTAAAATAGAAAACCTATTCTAGTGTTCAGAAGCCAAAAAACATTGCACTACTGAGTAAGAATTATACGGAGAAAATTCCTTGAGAGAGATCTCCAATGTAAATCAGATATTATTACTTTAATTATTTGCCATTTTCTAGAATATAGAAATACCTTTTACGGACTAGAATTCCACCCTTCTACACACTATACAAGCAAAACCAAATAATGATCTCCTGTCAAAGAGTTTACAATCTAAACATAAAACGAGGGATGACAGACAACAAAACTTTAGGATTTGGTGAGACGCGTTAGACTATAGCATAGGTAGTGTCCTGCCATAGGTAGTGTCCTGCTACATGAACTGCCTAACTTCAATCTGGCTTTTCTTAGACATTAAACAAAAGAGGTTATAAAGAAGAAACATATATGAATTTAATGAGAGAGTCCTGTAGCTATCTTTTTTATAAGATTTATGAATCTTAAGCAGAGATCCCATGGGAAGCCTGTATTCTGTTTAATGATAAAACCCAAGTGGCTGAGACTGCTGCCTTTACTGCAAGACTGGCATTTTTCTTTCTATGCCGGAATAAATGTCAGGTTAATTATCAGCAAAATAAATTTCAATTTGATGATATTTAGTTGCATTTTTATAATTTAAAGCTGTGATTCTGTAGGCATTTAAACAGGTGTGTACCTTGGCTCATGTGAGTGGTTATCATCTGACATGATGAAGTGAGTCACATACACCTTGGCAGCTTTCCACTCTGAAAATACACTGGTTTTTAGCAGACTCTGAATCTACCACTATTAGGTCTTCAGGAGCATTTTGAAATAGTCTTCCAAGGTGTCTTGCCTGGCTCCTACTGTGCATTTCTTTTTAAGACTGAAACTTTAGAAGAAACAAAAATCCCCCTTAGATGATTGCTATTCAAATTTCTCAGAATTCCTCTGGAAGGCTCCTTGGTTATTTTGTGACAGCATTTTTGTGCTTCAAATATTAAAGTGCCAGAGACAGCCAGTGGAATATCTTCTTCTCTCTTGAGCACCTCACCTGTTACCATAAACACACAGTGGTGTATTACAGGTTGGTTATCTAAGATTTACAGAGATACAGACAACAGGTTTAAGGTTTGGACATTGTTTTTGGTGAATCTGAAGACTCTCAGCAAAAATTTTTCTTTTGTTATTGAGAGCTTGTATAGTTTCACATCTGCCTTTGAACCTTCAGCTTTATACTGACATGTACAGGTTGCAGTCTATCTATGTATGGTGCAACTCATAGGCACTTTACCCGAGAGTAGAGTGGAACCATATGGACAGATAATATCCCTGTCTTCTCTCCTGAAGTATGAAGAGGTATGTGACTAATGATCTCTGGCCTGCAAAGCTAAGATGTGTCACATGCCATGATGTAGGATGTTTTCCACCTAGAAGCCTTGATTATGGAGATAAGAAAGAGGAAAAAACCCAAAATATTAGGAAAAGAAATAACATGTCTAAGATGGTTTGAGTGTCTCTGATTCCATCTTGGGATGCAGAAATAGACTGGATAATCTCTCAGGAGTTGTTTCATCTCTATTTTTTATTATTCTGTTTCTCTAGGAGAAAAAATGTAAGGTGCCAGGATTAGTACCGGTCTGCACGCAGTGCTGTTTCTAAATAACACCCAACACCGAAATAACATCTCTGCAGCCAATGGCTTCCTCCATGCCGCTCTTTATCTGAGTTCATAAGGAGGGTTTTGCAAGGGGAAAAGAGACCAAACAAGGACTTAGGTAAAATTAAGATGGAGGCAGAAAAGAGGACTGACGTCCAGTGGGCTCTGCAGTGAAGGAAAACCAAACAGTCTAAGGGCAACCAAGACATATAAAAAAGCATTTGGTGGTAAGGCAGACATTTAGGATGCTTATAAATAAAGAAATGTAATGCATTCTCAGAGCTATGTTATCTTGTAGTCCTTGCTTTAGTAGGGGTTGTTGTGTCCCTGAGGGCACCAACAGCCTTGACTGTCCCCGCCCACCCCCTGGGACCTCCCTGTCCCTGCCCAGGGACCAGGACCCCATTTCAGCTTCCTGTCCCAGCAATACTGCAGCAGTGCCAGTCTCCAGTTCCCCACAGTCCTGCAGGCTGGCTTCCTGGCCCAGGCTCGGTTTGTCCCTGTCCCAAGGGAGGTGCCTAGTGCCCAGAGATGGGGCTGCTCCCCAGCTGCCCTGCTCCTGGCTGGGACAGAGGGATGGGCTCTGGCTGTGGCTGTACCATGGTAGGGGGTATAGAAATCAAAGTCTGGCACTAATTACTGCATTTGTTACATGGAGCAAGCCTGCCCTGCGCATAAATGAGAACTTATACATTGCTACCTCAAACCCCCTCAGCAGCTACAGCCCCTCAAAAAAGCCATAATGAGTCTCATATAAGAAAGTTTTGTGAAAATTATGTATGTTCTGCATGACCGTACTTAATAACAGAAAAACGGGGCTGAAAGGGACCTCAAGAAGTTGTGGGATCAGTCTTGCTCCAGTGTAAGTCCTGTTTTCAGCCATGTCCAGCATATGCTTTCCAGTCTGTAAATACTACAGCAATATCTATGTTATTTGTCGGTGAATATCTCACCTGCTTAACCATGGGGGTTTGAAATGTGTGGTTGAGTTTCATCTACTGCTTTAAAAACAGTGGGAAATAAAGGAGTAGAGATAACCTTGACAGGAGAACTTCTTTGTGCTTGTATACAGAGGAGCTAATTCAGGTTTAAGTTAGTAATACAGTTTTCAGCACAATGCCAATGTAACGTAAATGTTTAATTCTTTACCTTTTCCTATTTTTCAAAATTATTTTTTAAAAAATCTCTTTTTTCAAGCTCAATTTTTTATTGGAGCATTATGTAAATCCAAAAGCCACGTTTGCATTCAAGTCTGTGTACTGTCATTTCCCTTGTTGGTTTCTAAACATGTCTAGGATGACTCAAAAAGCTTGGTTTATTCCATTGAATTTGACCAAGGCATTTATGGATCAGATTGAAGAAGAAGCTGCTGGTGTCTGAACAGAGAATTCTGTTTCTTTGGGACATGGAGAGGGCATTTGGAGAGCCTAGAGCAGAGTACTTAGCAGAAATTAAGATGATTCTGCCTTCACACAGTAAAAGCTAATCTACAGTGATGTATGACACGTCAGTCTTGCACAACTCACCTCACTCTAGCTTTTGTTTCCAAAATGGTTTCTCACATTAGTTCATCTTCCTTGAATTATCTGACATTTCCACTCTATTTTTTTTTCCTTTCACTCCCTTCCTAAGACACTGTTTGAATTATGTCCTGACATAATTTCTTCAGCTAAGTATCTGCAGAACAGGTTAAATATATGAAAAAAAAATTTTCAAAGACTTGAAGACACTGAAACTTGTTTTGGTTTGCTTTTTCTCCTCAATGAACAAGCCCTAACATTTTAAAATTTGTTGCTAGGAAAATCTAGGTTAATCAAAATGTGTCTTCTTTACAAAATCAAACCCTGTGTTTAACACACAACTGTTGTGTGTTAAAATTTAGACTTCTTATTACACTATTATGCAAATTGGAGACTGAAAAAAGAATGATTTGAAAATGAAAAGATGGAACATGTTTTTCTGCTTGCATCATCAGAGCTTTATTTTCTAGTTTTATTTTGAAATTAAATTATAACATAATCCAGGTTTATTAAATTCTCTGATTTCAGCTAAGCAGCCTATTTTTCAGAATTTCTCCACCAGTTCTACTTCCAGTAGCTAGGGCTGAATAGGCACAAAGAGAACAAATTCTGCATCAGGAGAGGACATAATGTTGTTAAGCAAAGAATTGTGTTGAATAGCCACCACTAAATGTACAAAATTAATTTCAGTATGTAGTTTTTGATATTCACAAGAACTGTGTTGGAGCATGGTTCCTGCAAGATTAATTGTGCTATAACTCCTAAGAATGAACTTCAAATAAAATAGAAAATGTGGAGAAGATAACAGGCATGCAGGACAAGCACTGCCAAACCAGTAAACCACAACATGAATTTTTCCTATCAATTCTGCTCTCTAGATATTAAAAATTTCCTACTTTGTCCAAAAAATATAAAGATACTTTGTAATAGTAATGCACCATGTATAGGATTTTGAAGAAAATGGGTTTTGCAGTCCTGGCACTGGCTGGTGTGTCAGGTTTTATGTTGAAAGGTCTTTGGATTTTGGTGCCGCTTTAGTTAAGTTAGTTGCTGATGTGGAAAACATACTAGATGAGATATTTGACATTACATCACATATAGTTTGATATAAAATGTTCTGTGGTAGTTTGGGTAGTTTTTAATTTTGCCTACTGCCACTATTAGTGCTTTGGGACATGGCGAGAGATTTATAGATGTTTGAGTTTCACATGAGTTAAGGTGATAAATAACCTTTAGCGCTCTCTGGAAGACTAAATACTTTAATCCCTTCCTAAAATCCCTTTTATACCTTTTGCTTTCAGAGGTAAAATGAAGGGTACAGACTAAGAAACTCACTCATATCAAGCAGTTGAATTAAAAAGTAAAATATTGATGACAATGCCCAACTCTACAGCTGAAAATAATGGAGGTTAGAAACGTGATATAACACATAACCTACTATAGTAGCTGTTAGAAATTAGAAAGGTGAATTGCTCTAAAGTGTGTTGCAAATTAAGAGAAACATTTACCTTTAATGTAAACAATTGGTAAGGCCTTGTGTAGAATTATTATTACTGCAGAAAATCTTAAAATTTTAATGTGCTTAGTGTGTGAATGTACTCAGATTGAAGCCCATAAACAGAGTAATTTGAAGTGATAATATGTTGCTGCTTGCATTCAGTATTGTTGTAATTTATACAAAGAAGCCCTCCCTTTTATTTACTAAAATAAAACACAGTCCCAGAGTATACATTTACTTATAAGCCTTGTTGCCTTCAAAATATTTTTCAACAAATGATTAAGTGCTTGGAAATACACTTTTCTGCAAGAAAAATTATAAATTTGCTAATTTTATGCTGTTAGAAATGGAAATAATAAGATTTTGTGTGGAACTAAGTGTACAAAAACTTAAATAGCTCTATGGCTTACTAAGAAACTGGCAATTTTTGTCAGTCTGAGATTAGCTTGTGCTTAAACAGCTCCCATGATACCTCACGGTATCACAGAAAATACCCCATTATTTCCTAATGGTAACATTTCTCGCAGGACTGCTTCCACATTTCACTACAGTCTGCTCTTTGGTACCTGTGGGATACATCAGGAGAACCAGCACATGGTGGATTTGTCCCATAGAAGAGTCTCGTGTGATGAACAGCGTTATACAGATCCTATATAATTTCGTGGAAATGTAGGAGTATGTCATCTAAATGTTGAATCAAGGCAAAGTGAAAACTTGAAAACTTTCTATTACTGTGATGTTTCAATACCTCTCCTGACTTTCAGAAGAGCTTTAAAAATTCATGAACAGATTACTTATTAACAGTTATTCTGAGTTTGACCAATTCTAGTGCTTATGTAAAATATTCCTCCATGGTTGCACAGTAACTCATACAATAAGAACATCATTGATTTCAGTCTGTATCTCACCAAAATATAATATAATGATGATAAGCTGTAGCTGTATGGCACATATCTGGGAGGGAAAGAAAAAAGAGAGGGGTGCTTGATCTGCATATTGCAAAATAAATGTGAAAGTACGGACTTCTGAAAGAGAGGCAATGGCTCAGAATAAAACTCCCTATCACAGAAATTGGATTTCTATATTAACTAAATTAAAACTTCAAGCATGCTGCAAATAGCCTTAAAAAGATTGAAGTATACTGTCTCTATTTATTTCTCAATATTTAAAATTATGTGAAATATTTACCACTGAAAAGGAGTTCCTTAACGTGCTCCGCTCCTTTAGTATTCTGAACCATTTAAAGCAGCACAGGAATGCAAAGCCAGGAACCTGGGCAGATATTCAATTGCACTTTGGAGGTTCGGTCATGGGACTTTTCATCTAAATATTCTTTCATCATTTTAAAGTCAGGACAAGTAAAATTTTGACAATTGGTGGAGAAATATCTTTTATTTTCACTAATATTCTATAAAAGGGAGCATAGATATTTTTCTTATTGTTTTGAAAAAGAGACCTTTTTGAGATTAGCACACTGGTACATCATGGAGCCGCTCTGTTGCGATGCCCAATCATAATGATCCCATAATGATCATAAGGGATCATAATGATCCCTTTTATCTTTATTACAGCAGTTTGTAGACTGCAAAACAAATCATAAAGCAATCCAATATAAGTGCATCAAAAATTGATGTAAAATTTTTGTATAAAGTGCTTTGAGAATTAGAGTGATTTGCTAGTAGCAACATTCTCTGTATAGAGCTTGGTAGCTTAAAAGAGGTTTTAGTGTTAGTAGTAGTTACAAAGAGTGAAGCTTTTCTTTTAATCATTAGTAAGACAGAAATCATTAAAAAGTCAATATTAGCAGAACCAATGCATTCAATAAAATAAGACCTATTATGTTTTCCTAGACCAATATTGAGGATGAACTTAGATGGGATAATTGGCAGAAAGTTTCAGTGCATCGTCTGTAAAAAGAATGACTTCTCCATGTAGACAATATTGCTTATGCTGCCTGTTTCCAACTTATAAATCAAGCCTGGACAACATGAGACTTCAGAAAATCAAAGGTCTTCATACTTGCCTTTTGGTTTTGAAGTTCTCAGCTAAGTCTGGTTGATTCTTTCAGACTTTTTTTCTGTGGAAAAGTTAGATGTATTTTTACTTCAAGGATTTTAGTAGGCTATACCAAGCCTGCTGGAAAAAAAAAACAGAATGCTTCTTGCAAACCACAGAACGTAAAATGATGTTTAAATGTTTGGCTCACTAATACTGAGAGCAAAAATCACCAAGATGAATGAACACATGTATCTCTGAAAGTCTCTGGAAGTCATTGTGATTGAAGGTTTTTTTCCTGATCCTCCATATGTAAGCCTCCTCATGTGGGCAAATGGTTGGCCTACAATGACCAGAATTCAGAAAGATGGGAGTGGGGAGGGGGCCAAAAGAAGACTTGAATTAACAAGGAATTAATGTGGTAGGACTGGAGTGCCTTAATAAACAGGATCTCAAAATAAGTGGTTGTACAGAAAGGTTCCACTTTTGTCAATAGCATCCCCAGTACTTATGCCTGCCCTCAAGGTGTTTTAAAACATAATCGAATATGTTTTCTTCATAGATGCCTTAGAAGGGGAAAAAAATTGGTGGCTGGGAGAACATAATTGGGGATTAAAATGTTAATGAATCTCTCATTTTGCATCATTAATGCATTTATTGAAAGATATTTATTGATATAATTATACTAACAAACCAAATTACATTAAAAATGCAGTGTAACTTAGTTTTGAACCTTGGAAATGGAAATAGGTTTGCCACCTTCAGAAAAGAAGAAAATCCTGTTTCAAAACCAGGAAATCAGTTGGATTATGTCGAGAAATTTATTATGGGTGCTTTTGAAATGCTATTGGCATTGAAATTGCAGAGTGCTATTATTCTCCAATGTAATTATAATGGGCTTGATTGCATAATCTTATACATCCTAGTAATAACATTTGCAGAAGTAGATATGGTCTAACTGAAATCCAGGCAGACTTAAATTTTCTGATAACACTGTTAAAGCCTTACACTAAATTGCAAAAGAAGTACATTCACAGTGCTGCTGCATAATATAAGCACAGTTTGATATGTCCACGGAATGTGTGGATTCCAGGTACATAACTTAAGGAATGATACTACTGCACATTATACGTTATGCATAGACATAGACAGCAGACATTCCGGTTATGAATGGGCTTTTTTTTTTGTAATTTTTCTTCCCAGAGTTTGGGAGACAGACAGCCTCCTAATAATGATTTCTGTTCATACAAAATTGCTAAACCGCAGCTGTTCAACTTACATATATTTTGGGTTCTTAGGCTCATAAGTGACAGTTGAGGAAGCAAAACTTCACTCCCAAACCAGGGTCCAGTCCAGGATCTTGTTCCCCAGCTTTTCAGTTTCTACTGCTGGCAGGCAATAAATAAGCTGGCCTTCACTACTTTATGTGAATGGGCTGAAGGCAGGCTGGCTGCTGCCCTTTGACTGCCACTCAGCAGAATACACTGTGTCTTAGCTTCTCAGAAGCCAAGGCCCTATAGCTTCATGTGGTCATGGAGCCATATGTTGTGCAGAGCTGTTGTAGGAACTTCTGCCTAAGTGATTTTTTTAAAATATGGCTGAAATTTGCTGATATATCCAAAACATACTGTGCAGGAGGGATAAATAAAAAAAACTCACAGCAGGACAGTAAAAGCTATTCTCTGAGGAAGCTGAATTAGAAATGGATTAGGAAAATGTTAACAATTAGAACTTTTTAAAAACCAATTATATGCAGATGAAAAATGCTTTAGAGACATGTATCCTCCTTTATTGTCATTAATTCTTTCTTCTTCCTCCTTGATTTTTCTTTTCCCTTTAAGTATTTTTGTTAGACC
>VZTV01006860.1:9547-36921 GCA_013400875.1 Anhinga rufa | reverse complement strand
ACATATCTAGTGGTGCCTATGGTTGCAGGGACAGAGACAGAAGGTCTGCAGCAATATTCCTTTGCATTTCTTTCCTATTAGTACTGAATCAAAGCTCTGGATGCGATTGTGCTGAGATCCCCAAAAGCCTAAGCCCCCTAAACCTTTTTGTGTGTTTTCATGCAATTTTCTTCTGTGATGCACAAGTAGTATACAGAACACTAAACCTGTGCCATGGTTGGGTTTAACCTGCTAAGATTTTATTTTTTACTTTTAAAAATCTAAATGTTTCATTTCAGTACAAGTAGCTTATGTACCACATTGAAACAACTTCTAGCATTATATTTTTTTACTATAGTCTTGCATGCATTAGAACACTGAAAAGTAGAACTCTAAAGCAGATATTTTGACTGATCAGAAATATTTAACTGAACAAATCACTCAGAATTTTAGCAAGTGCTTTTGATTAAGTAATAAAGAAATTTCCAACTGTTCATATTGCCTGGAAATGCAAAAGTTCAGTTTTCAAGGATTTTTACAGGAACAACATATTAAGTGGTATACAGATGTTACAACTATTACCTTAGAAAGCCTTGCACAACTCTGGGGTTTCTTATTTTCAATAAATTATTGTGTACAATGCTCAAATAATTAATCAATCAGTTTCACAAATTATCGTTGAGGTTCAGAGCTTAGCAGGAATAAGAAGGGATCAGCTATTTTACACAAAGCAGGAATGCCTGGAGATTTGACAGCATGAAGATGACAGGGTTTTAAAGGCTTCTAAGCACTTTGTCTACAGGACATTAGCCCATTTATAACCAACTAGGAGGGCAAAGAGAAAGCTTTCTTTGGGAGGAAGAGTCTATTCCTTAACTGCAAGGCTGAAAATTGCAATGAAAGCAAAACCACAAACACAACAGCATGTTTACCCTTGATGCCACCATCAGATGTTTTCTGCCTTCTGTTCCCTTCCCTTTCTGCATGTACCCACGCAGAGACACACCTATTGACACATCCCTGTCCGTGGAGGCACCATTTAAAATTTATTTGCTCTAGTGCACCCAAGCATTGACCAGAAACATCGAGTGCCCTCAAGGAACTCTTTCTTACATCCTTTTTTTTTCCTACTTATACTGACTAATAATATTTGGAAATCAGAAGCTCAGAACTAGGTGGATCAAATTTCCAAAACCCAGGGAAGTATTTCAAGACATGAGAGGGTCAGTTTGGTTAACTGCACATGGGCATCTCAAACCCTTCCAGCTAGTCTTGGGGATCCTACCTGGTACCATGCCAAAAGGGCACAGGTCTTCTTCTGTAGGACCTGTGTGGTAGCTGCCAGCCCCACTTGGGTGTCTTGGGCACCACTGGGAATCTAGAGCAGAACTGGGTGCCTTGATGCGGCCCACTCAGCTGGGTGATATTTAACTCAACACCCTGTAGTAGGCTACAGCACAGACCTGAGCTAGCCACCCTACGTTTCCTATGTGCCCAATGGAAAGAAAAGGGCATAATTAGGATGCGAGTAATTTGGCCTAGTTTAGAATCTGTTTCAAGATGATAATTCAAGATAACTTGATATATAACTCAGTAAGTCAAGTCATGTGCTGGCTATAAGAGAGTTATACTTCAGGTGTGAATTACTGACACTGTAGGCGTTTAGTGAGATGAATCCCACCTTGAACTCAGGATCATGTGGTCAGGTGATAAACAGGAGGTTTGCATTCACTGTACCAAACCCTTTGGCCAAACAAAGACCTGGTTCTGGAGGAGGTCCAGAGAGACGTGCTGAGAAGAGAAGGGAGGTAGCAGTGGGGTAGGAGCTCCCTCCATGGGAAGTGTAACAAATACAAGAACAGAGACGCAAACCCAGCGGTTCCCAATGTAGCCTAAACCAGGACAGGGAGACTCTCGCTGAGACATGAAATTCTGAATTGAAGATTCAGGACCGTTCCCTTCACCTGCCTCCTTGTGAGATAGCTTTCCTTAGCCGGGGCAGGGGAAATGGTGAGAGGCAATCACAAAAGTCTAGGAATTCTTCTAAATTCTTCAAGAAAAAAAAAAAAGTTTCTTTCTTTTGAATTTCTCTTTAACAGCATTGTAATAATTGATTCACCAATGTATACACTTTCCAAGCCAGACCACCCATTAGCTCGTCTCCTCGATACCACCAGCCATTGCATTTCAGACACTAGATTCACCTGGAACAAACCCAGCAGCTTTTGTTCAGCTGAATCACCTCCTTCAGAAAGGCACCCAGTCTTGATCCAAAGATATCCAGAGATGGGGAATCTACCAGTTCCCCTGGGGATGTGCTCTAATGGCTAACCACCTTCCCTGGTAAGAGCTGCTAGCGCTGCTGAAGCCAGTCAGCAGTGGCAATCATAGACCATGGTGCAGAGAGTTATGCAAAAGGAATATGGCTTTCCAGACATGGGCCTTGCAGGTGCTAATTTTGACTCCACTGAAATCAGTGAGACCTGAATCCTGTCTAGAATAGGAAGAAAGAAGGGGAAGACAGTCTGTCCCCCATAATTTTCAATCTGGTTTTGGTTTGCTTCCTTAAAATCAATAATTAGAAGCTTCACCACCCGCAAGAGATCATTTATTCCTTCTGCTGAAAAATGAGTTTGTAAGCAAATATGCTGGATCTCTCCTGGAATTGCTTCTGCTTGGTATTCACTTTAATGAGGGTGATCTCACCATCTGAAGAGGGAGTTGGTGGTGGGGAGGAGGGGAAGGTTTGCACTGTTTAAGGAGGCTCGTGGGGGAGGACGGGACACCTACTTCCCCTCCACCCCATGCTGCTTTCCCCTCAGCTCCCCACTACGCTAACCTCCTTTTACTTTCTGAGCAGCAAGCTGCTGCTGCTGCTGGTGTTATTGACACATATTTCAAACAAGCCCGTGCAAGGGACTTGAGACACTTTACATTGCACATGGTGCCCCGGGCCACAGATTTGCCTCCTTACACCGACAGCACGTTTTGCTTCATAAAGAATGTGCAGGCCTTCACCTCGAGCTATTTATCTGGTGCGCTCAGAAGAAATAAGAGAGAGGGAGAAAGCCCTAAATGCCCACGTTGGCTGTTAACCCCGTACTATGTACCCCATAAGTGGCCAAACATTGACCTCTCTCTGCACGAGGTCTGGGACACCGTCTGCTGATGAACCTGGGCGGATGCCCGCAGTCCATTCCCCATCTTTCTGTGCACCTGCATTTAGGAAAACAGCTTCTTGCACCTCTTTGTAACTTCACCAACCCACTCGTACAGCTCCTAGCACATGCCAAACCAGAGCTCCCAGACTCTAGTATCATCCCACGCTGGAAGAGGAAGACTATCTCGTGAATAAAAGTTGCTGATACACACCTCTTTCCAGGATCAGGATAATCATCCCTTGCTGTTAGCAACATTTTTTTTCCCTGCTTTCTCTAAATCTTTCCATCATTGTTATTATAATGATAATAACAATAATTATTACTATTATGCCTTGAACTTGAGTCTAAGATTAGGGCTCCCATTGTGTTAAGAGCTTGATGGAGAAATGTCAAGGAGCTGATTCCTGCTGTAGAAAGCTCACTGTCTGCATTCAGGCAGGACATGAAGGGGTGAATGAAACAGAAAAGGGGCCAGGAATGAGGTAGGATGAGAGGCAGCAGTAAGTAGAAAATGAAGAGCAGTTAGCAGAATAGCAGGAGTCAGCACTGGTGCCTTGCCTAAGCAAACCCCACTCCTTGACTGTGTCCACACATGTCAAATCTTAGCAGGGAGAAGGGGAATGCTCCCTCGAATTTCCCAGCTGCAGAAAGGTGGATTTTTTTTACATAGCAGTGGGAGAGCCTTTAGCAGCTGCACACAGGTCTGATAGCTGCCATTGCCTCTTCACTGATAGAGCTCTGCCCCAAATACCTCAAATGCCCAGAGAAAAAACAAAACCCTCCTCAGTAGCAAAATCAGGGTGGAGAGCTTTCCACTACAAAAACCCTACATTAGTCTTACCTTGAGAAGAGTTATCTGCAGTCGTGTCCCTTTTGGGGGCTGGAAAGCTGCCAGGGATCTGGGGTAAGGAGTTGCTAACATCGTGCCATACTAATAATTCTTCATTTTACCCACCTTTTTTTCTGTCTCTTTGGATTAGATTTGAAGCGCTTCAGGGCAGGGACTGTCTCTCGCTATATGCACATATGGTGCTTAGGACAAGGAGCCTTTTGACTTCCTTGGAACTGGCAACTGCTCATGTCTTGCAATTAATAAACAATTGGAAAGACCTTAAAAGGTGACATGTGAAATGACAACAGACTGACTGAGGGGTTTAAAAATTTTTTTGAAAGCTTTTTTTGGGAGGGGGAAATGGTAAAAAATTGCACACATTTCCTGGTTGCATACACGAAAAAGGAATCAATCCCTCCACCTGGACTGTGACACGGGAGCACTGAACTACAGTCTTGGTCAGGGAGGGTAAAAGAAAAGTCTGTCCAGGTGGAGTGGCATAAGAAGTTGTGGTTTATCCCCAGCCGGCAACTAAGAACGACAGCTGCTTGCTCACTCCCTCCCACGGTGGGATGGGGGAGAGAATTGGAAGAGTAAAAGTGAGGAAACTCATGGATTGAGATAAAGACAGTTTAATAGGGAAAGAAAGAGCCGCGCACGCAAGCAAAGCAAAACAAGGCATTCATTCACTGCTCCCCATGGGCAGGCGGGTGTTCAGCCATCCCCAGGACAGCAGGGCGTCATCACGCGTAACGGTGACTTGGGAAGACAAACGCCGTCACTCCCAACGTGTCCATCCCCGCCCCCTTCTTCTTCCTCCAGCTTTCTGTGCTGAACATGACATCATATGATACCACATGGGCTTGACTCTCTGTAAGCACTGCTCAGTAATAATGAAAACCTCTCTGTATTATCGACACAGTTTTCAGCACAAATCCAAAACACAGCCCCATACTAGCTCCTGTGAAGAAAATTAAGTCTATCCTAGCCAAAACCAGCACAGAAGTTTAGGTAAAATGAAAGTAATCCCCTAAATTGACTGTGAATTGGTAATCAAATTATTGTGCAATTTGTATTGTGTATTATTATAATTATATAATATATTATATACTATATAATATTGTATTATGTATTACATATGAATGTAAATTAGTAAATTAGTACATCAAATAATTATTGTAATTCCCCTAAATCCCCTAAAGTGAATATCTCTGGTCTTATCAGAAAATTACAATGTAGGTGAAATCCCACAGGATGGTTTAAAAATCATCCATCAGCTCATAGCACTGCCCATGAATCTCAGACTCACTCTGTTCTACGTGCGCTCAGAAACAATGTAAGAAGAGTGGGAAACTGTGAATATAGTGAATATATATTAGGACTAAGTAAGGCAGATAAGCAATAAGGGAAGCTCAAGCCATCAGTGAAAAATCCATGGCCAGTAGCGCTAAGAACATGAGAATGACCAATAAATAATTGTTTAATGTGTTGTTAGAGACTATACAGAGATATTCACACACATGCTCATACACAAACATACATTTATAGTCCCTAAAAATATATTAACCATATGTAGATAAACAAGGAGATAAAGAATGAAGGGAATCTAGGATATTTCTGGATAACTGCTGTTAACATTTGTAATAAATCTCAAAGTGATGATGGAAAACAAGAGAATGCCAAATAGGTTAGGAATCTACTGTGTTGTTAAAGAGCAAATGGATAACTGTAAATCTGTTATCTGGCCCAAAAAGGAAATGGGTGATACAAGACTGAACCCACAGAGAATGAAAGAGTTGTAATATAATTAGTGGTAGTAACTGCAGTTATATGGAAAATTAATTTAATGAAATTTTTAAATTAGATTGTTAAACATAGGTCATAAAAGTAATTCTGTTGATATGGCATTCTTCTCAGAGTATAAAGAAAAAGAGCAAATAAAGAATTCAAAGTGGTAACATATAGGATCAATATAGCACACAATAAATAGATGCACAGCTGACAGCTCTCCAGTATCTTTCTGCTAGGCAATCATCATCAGATGGGGCTGTTTCTAACTGAAACCTTCCGAACATCTCAGTGCTATTTAACTTTCTCACCAATGGTCCAAAAAAACCCTCCACCACATCATTATTGAAAAAGCCTGTAGGATATTGAAGCACTGGGGAAGTGAGAGTAAAGGATGTGGACAGGGCAGCAGCACAGCGTGAGGCATCAGCATGTGTCCACCTAAGGCCACCCTCATGCCCCAGATGCCAAGTCAGGCTTGCAGGAGTGACATAAGCCGTGTTGAGGCTCCGAGAGGATGCAGGGATTTGGGGACTGACCCCCGTGATATGAATGCTGAGCACAACAGGCCTGGCTTGGAGAGCGAAGGCGGAGGAGGAGAGTATAACCTCTGCACACAGCACTGGTGAGGACTACTCACTACCGAAATACCACATCCAGATGCACTGAAAAGCACAAGAAGGCCCCAGAGCAGAAAGACATCTAAGTTTGAGAGAGGAACAACTGATTGATACCATCCACAGTCCATAGCTGCTACATCATTCCTCCTTTTACAGACAAAGAAAGCGGACACAGGACTGATGCCAGTCACATACAGGAGATGCTTTGAATAGAAGCCAGTCACATACAGGAGATGCTTTGAATATTACCAAAGCTTCTTTCTAGTGAGTCAGAGAGAGACAGAGTTTTGACCTGAGTTATTCATTACTTTCTTGATCTCCAATGCCATAGTATGTACCGATAAGTTCCTCCAAGGTCTAAGAATAGTAGCTTGAATGAGAACTGTAGGAACTTTAGAAATTGCCACCTTGAACATCTTTCTAAATGCCGTAGCTCAAACACAAGTTATTAGACCTGGTGGAGGAGTGACCAGGTGTAGCTCTCGGACATCATGGTCATAATGGTCCTGAAGAGACAGAATCATACTCAGATTTCCTTGAAGGCTTCCCACCCAAGTAGTGACTCAGCCTCCTTATTGTTTTAGGTAAGGAATCTGACACGATCAAGCCCAAGATGGTCCATGGCTTCAGGCCATAAAGTCCCCTATCACTAAGTGCTATAAAATTCTCTGATCAGAGGAGCATTCACCACAAGCCCTCAAAGGGCTGAGTACCAAGGTCTGCCTTAGACAATGGGATGTAATATATCTACAACCATATAAATAGCTGCTTGGATGAGAGTTGGATAAGATCATGGCTTTACAATGCTGCCCCTCCTGCTTTTAACCCATCCCAGCGTTGGCTGAAACCAGGATGTGGCAAGCCTTAAAGGGATTTATGCCTTGAAATTACCAGCCTTCTTCAGCCTTACAGGAATAAGGATGTTGATTCTCACCAGCAAATTGCTCCCACTCAGCACTGACTTTCCTTGTTGATCCTTTTAGCACCACCTTTTTGTTTAGAGCACCTAATCATTTATCAGCAAAGGTCCTAAACTAAAAAACACTGTTTGGAAACATGTCAGTTGTGGCCCTATCATTCTATTGTCCTGTGGCATCCTGCACAAGAAAGGCTTTTGCACGCCAGACTCTCCATGTAAGTGATACTCTACCCAGTTTGGGTCCTCCTTGTGAAAGACACCCTGTGCTAGCAGAAGAAAAGGAATTGCCTTGCTGCAATTTCTATGCTGCTTGCTGTGACAGGACAGAAATGTGTCTTCGGTACCCAGAATTTGGTTGGCGCCAGAGCTCTGGGAACAGACTGAAAGGCGTGGGTTGTTTTTGGATGAATCATGATTTTAATCGTCAAACACTGCCAATCAGAACTGCAGCAGATTTTCCCCAGTTTTTTGTTTTACCTTAAGAATGATAATTTCAGACTCACAACTCTGGATTAAGCACAAATAGGAACTTCACAAGCACTGAACAACGAAACCTCACAGCACTCTTGTTTGAGATGGAGAACCTTCAACATCAAAAGATTAGGGGATTTATGAACCTGTCCTTAATGGAGCTGACATTAGATTTGAGATAATAATCTTTCCAGCATGCACATGGATCAATTATATCAGTGACTAACTTTAATTAGGAGGGAACACGGCGTAGTTATTAGGGCATGGGTAGAGGACTGTGGGTTCAATACCTCACTGCACAAAAAGATCCCCTGTGGACTTGAGGCAAATCAGGCATTTTGGTTTGCCTCAATTTCCCATCTGTGAAGTGGGAATAATATTACCATACACATTCATGAAAACAGCCATGTATTTAAGGAATTAAAGGCAAAGGCCATTAATACTTAGATGATGGATTATTAATAAATGAGCCATATTGCAGCAGTAAACTGAGGCTTATGCCAACCACAGGAACAGAAGGTAGCTGATGGATCATTGAATGTATTTTCTTCTAGAAGGGCTGCAAAGATGCACATCATGTCTCTGCCTATAACCAGCTGTTTAACAGTAATTATGATAGAGTATGCAAACCTGACTTCCAAGTCACTGTAGCACCTATGAACACTATTTTGGGTGGAGGAGGCTTCACTTCTATTTCTATGTAGGATTTCCCCCCACTTCATCCATAAAGTTTTCTCCTTGCAGTCTTCAGAGCAACACCAAACACAGTTGTTTTCTGAGGTTCCAGTAAAGCGTTGTCTGATCACTGGTGGATTTTTATTTTCAACCTTTCAACCCATTTTACTTAGATAGGGCAGATGGTGGGAAGCTGGAAATTCCTTCTCTCACTCTTAGGTCAATTACATTTGTTCCCGATTTACCCAATGCCCCAGTCGAGCTATGCATCAATGAGACATAAGCAAGTATGTAAGGACAGGATGTCCCAGGTGCTTAAATATGTGGTTGAGTGTTTGGCTGAACCAAAGTTTTCATAAGGATTAGATTTAATGCAATAAAAGTGAGTAATCCCACACATGACCCAGATTTTTGGGTGTTAAATGCTGTAACATTGGACCTTACCCTGAAGAAATTGCTGTTGTGTTTTAATTTAAGACTGTCAGAATGTAAAAGCGTGACAGTCTTCAAATGTGTTTTTTTTTTTAAAAAAAAAAACAACAAATCACAAAAAACCCTTTCAGGTACAAACTCCCAAAAAAATCTATGTTCAGCTCTACTTTACCAACCATAACCATCCATTTACGGATTTAAGTCAAAATTTGTTTACTGAGGGTACTATTTCTTCATACTAGTTACTAAGTCAGCAAAGATCTATGGGAATACTTTAGAAGTCATAGACAAAAGCAGGCACATCATGCACTTACATTAGACGGAAGGCTTGATCCATAGCCTGATCCAGGCCAAAGACTACTGCTGAGTAGAGATCTCCGATAAAGAGACCTCTAGGAAACCTCTGCATCTGCAGCTGGTTGAAGCTGGCTTAAAGGGGAGCCCAAATAGAAGCATGACACACTAGCCTGAGCTAGGAAATGAGAATACCAAGGTAGAATGTTTGTGTCTTTGCACAATGGGTATTTTAACTGACATTTTCACCTTTTCTTTCTATTACAGCATCTTCTTGAATGATGACCGAGAGGCCAAATTCAGCCTGCAAAGCACAAGTAGATAGGAAGCTCAGATGAACCCAGAGAAGAAGCAGCCCACTGTTGTCTAAGATCTGGTACTCGCAGAGCTGAAGGCAAAAGTCCTGACCAGACATTGGCCTTCGAGACAATCACACAAATACAACACAGATAAGAGTCCTGAGCTCTCAGAATCACTCCAACTCTCCTCAGCCACTGTTGCATGTGGCCTGCATGCTTTTAGTGTCTTGTAGCAGCTTCCCTTCAAAATCAGTTGGGAGCTTCTGTCTCTATTTATTTTAAAGGTTACATGAGAAGAAAGGATTGGGACAGTCAAGTCAAACACCCTAATTTTTGAGAATGTCAATCTTCAGGTTGTTTTTTTCTGCTATTTCTTCTTTTTCTTTTTTTTTCACAGAGACTGGTAAGGAATCATGTTGTCAAGCTGCCCCTTGGGGAAAAGCCTGGATTCAAGTGGCCACAACTGTCACACACACTGTCCCAGTAGAAACAAGTCCAGAACAGACTGTCCTCATCTGACCCAGGAGCTCAGCTCCTGAAGAATGGTAAATGAAAGGCATTTTGCATGTTCCCTTCATTGTATGTGCATCACTTCAATCTGTTTTGAGTGAAAGCAGTATTTCCTGGCAAGAGTTGGCTTCAGAGCTTTGCCAGGGCTTTGGATAAAATAAAGCAGGATCTTGGTCATCTTTTTACACCCTGAGTCCCATGCATAGCTTCTGCCAGCTAACTGCTCTTGCGTACCCATATAGTGCAGACGAGATCAACTTAGGCACAATCAAGATTCAGAGATTTGATCAAAGTGAGGAGATAAGAATCACAAAGGCCAACTTTATGACTCTGTTGGTGATAAGATGACAGAGCAGGGCCTAATCTAGATACTAGCATAATTGATAATAACCTTGGAGCTTCTAGGAGTTGTTTAATGACCCAGGAATCTGGGGAATGCTGTTGCATGGCAGAATTCCTGCTATGGGCCTAACACAATCTCTACCTCAGGCTGTGAGAGGAGGCATTAGGTCAGTTAGGTTGGATTGATAGGCCAATACTGGGCAAAAGGATTACTTCAGGCCCAAATGTTGGGTGTCTGAGATCTTGGCTCCTGGTGCACCCGAGATCCTGGAATACAACATCACAAATGTGTAGAAAAACAAAAATCATATATCTTGGATAATTCAGCAACTGGGAGGCAATCCAAATTCACTAGGCAAATTTGTTTATATGAGCTAGGAACCTGCATGTCATGCCTCAGCCTGGAATCAATCATATTTCAGTAGCTATGGTAAAATATGCAAACAGTGACTTCCAGCTGAGACAAGTTCGGCACAGCTTGGCCAACAGGGTGGAGGCTCCATTTTTGACTCACCTAATAGAGTTACTGCCTAAGGACCACGAGGGTCTCTGTACAATGTGCACATGAGCCATGAAGTCCAGCCAATGCTGGAAGAAGGGGTGGGGATGGTCTGTTCATGTATTTGGCTGCTAGCTGGATGGGAAGTGTGAGATTCTGCTCCTGAGCTTGTCTCAGCTGGAAGGAACTCACTGTAGACATAATTCATCCAGACTCCGTCCTCTGCAGCTTTCTGTAAAAATTTCATCCCAAGGCATTTTGGAGCAGTACATAATGGTACATGACAACACTGCTGAAATCCAGTGACCTCTATCAGCTCTGAGGGACAACAGATCATCAGGTAACATCAGACAGCAGCACTCTGGACTCTCAGAAAACTAGGACTCAGGTCCTTAAGAGCATTTAGCAGCCAGTCTGTCTCTAAAGATACCCCGCTTCAACTGTGATGACAAAACCCTTCCTCCTTCCTACCAGATGCATACCTGTGCATTTACTCATCTAAGCATTGATGGCAACTCCACAGCTAATATGATACAGGAAACCCAGTGCAAATGAGTTTGCAAATTGCCTATTCCCTTCTTCTATCTCTGTCCTGTCAAGTCAGTCACTAAACTCTAACTCCTTGCCCCATATATATGCATTCCTTTGGCCATTTTACATGTTCTGTGAGGAGCCTGTTCTTTAGCACCAACTCCTTGATTGCACGCGCATGCTGGTTGCCAAACTTTTCAGCAAGACGCTAAAGAGAGAAGTAGCACAGCACTTAAATAGTGTTGGTCCTGAAAGTCTTTTACCATCTGCTATAGGTGCAGCCCTCTCACACTCTGTAACACTGGGAAGTTGAAAGAACGATCATCTCACACTGAGGGTGTGTGCAAAAGAGGGGAATATCTAGATCCTACTCTAGCAAGCGGCAGAAAATCACTCCTTCACTGCATCTTAACTTATGAAAATATAAAGGAAAGCATTGCCTCTGACAAATTGTTACCTGTTCTTACACACTCCAGAGCTTCTCAAATGCTCATGTGCAGCTCAGGCAGGACCCATCTCACCTAACATCAGCCATCTAAAATGTAGATGCCTTGTCACACCTACTCATCCAGTTCCTACTAGATTTGGTGGAAGGAAAGGCACTTTCAGGAAGCAATTCAACTTACCACATCTGAGTTATCATAACCTAACTGAGAAAAACCTATCTGTAGAATACAGTTGCTTATTGGGCTAGAAGATAGGTTTCATGATTAACATTGTGAAGGCACACAAACCTGGTCACAGCAAATTATTGGAATCAATGGGAAACGATGAGTTTACACACTTTGTTATATCTGGTACACAAAGCCACAAGTTGGCAATTTCATCATTCAATATCTAAATAAATGAATGTCCAAGTCCTCAGGTTAGGTACACAGATTAATGTTTAGGGACCCCATACAGTGATATCCTGAATTCCAGCTCTTCAGTAGGCTCTTCTAATGTCTTTGGATATCTGCAACAGCTCCACCAAAGTCAGGGGAGCTATAGCAATTCACGCCAGCTGAATATAAGCCCTCACTGAATTCTCTAAAAAAATTACTGATTACCTTGGTTCCAACCAGCTTCTTCATAAAATAGAAACCTCCATCACAAATTCTCCATGGTCTTGCCTGGGATCATGTTGAATAAGTCAAATAATGATATTTCCACAGTTTAAAAACACTCCTTTACACTCTGACATTCTAGAATATCAGACAAGTTGCTTTCCCTGATACCTAACTGGTATCCCCCTTTCTTTCCTTCTCCTAGTTATGCCCACTGGTACAGTGTGGAATGATTCCTCCTTGCTTTCCTTTACTATATACACCTGACAAATATTTGAGAGCTATTATCATACCATTCTTTGGCCCGGATTAGTACTTGCTAATCTTTGCTCATCTGCATCAGTTCTTCCAGCCCTCTGGCTCTTTGAATACCCTCCAGTTTGTCCACATCTTCCTGGCATGAGCACGGGATTAAATACAATAGTCCAGGTGCACTCACTATGGAGCCATGTCATCATATCAACTCAATTCAAGGGCTCAGTGCACTGGATCATGTGGGTTCTTCTTTCCCGTCACCTTGCATTTCACACTCTAGGCTGAAGGATGCATGCCTGCGCATAGCTGATCTGTTCACCTGTATCTATGTGAAGGCGTGTATGTTGACATGGCAACACTTTTCGTAAATGTGGAGGTAGGGGCTCTACCTCCCTCTGTTTACTCACCAAGGTGACGAGAAGCAAGGTATTGGCACACAGTGAATGAGATCAAGTAATTGACAAGTTCCTGCCTGCCAGCAGAGCTGCTGCAACTGTCCCTGTGAGTGCTCTTAGCCTCCTCCAACCGGGAGACACACAGGCTTAAGTCTCTTCCTTTCGCCTTGACGTTAGATTTAGTTGAGGTCATGTATAGATGTTGCAGTGCTGCTGATGGCTAGTAATATTTCGAGCCAAAGAAACTATCTTGCATTCAGTCATCTGAAGGGGACGCATTTTTTATCACAAATGAAGTTAAATGCTTTGGTAACCCACCTGCCTTTAACTTGAGCGCAGCTGCTGTGGTAATAAATTCAAGATTATCCTATGCAACTCCACAACTTATTCTTTTAGGTAAGACTAACATCTTAATTTTCTTCTTCAACAGTAATCAGGCACAGATCTAAATCAGTAATACTGGATTACTCTTGAAAGTAAAAAGTATTTAAATTCAGTTTGAAATTGGTGACTGGTACTAGATTACAAGTTTCTGGAAACTGTGGTCTTCCTTCATCATCACACATCCACTGGCAAAGTGAATTTCTACATCCCTGAACATAGGCTAAACCTGATCCAAAGTAACTGAAGGAAAACACAGGAAGATGGTTAATTCTTTTCTTCTATATTTCAACCCACTGACTCTATGACCAATGACTCCCTAATATGCCCTGTTACAGGCAAGTCCTCCTGCCAGGCTAGCAGACCTCTCCGCTATCATTCCCATTACCAGGATAAATGTTCATCGCTGCACATAATTTAGATAACATTATTTTACATACTACCACTTTTACTTGGAACTCAGACATTCTGAAGCAAGCCTGCTCACAGCTGCTCTTTGGGAGAAATCGTATGTGCCTGCTTGAAATTATCTTGATTTTTTTCCCTTAGTTTATCACATGTTGAATTCTTGGGGTGGAATTTAATTGCTTAAGCATAGGTGTGTTGAGTACCATTTGAGGTGCTTTACAGTATCCACCTAGCTCCAGCCTGCCTTTCTAAAGCATGTGGATACCTCAGATGACATAAAGCATCCTGAATGGCACTACACACTTCTGCATACATAACTATATTGAACCTTAAATCTCCACTGACTGTAGCAGGACTGAGATAGCTAGCTAGGCATTGATGACTATATTGTAAAAGCCAAATGAAAATATCTGAATCTTCAGCTCAGGAATCAATTCAATTGCCTAAATATTACCACATGAAAGACCCTATACAAGATACCTACACAAAGCTTGTAGATATGACAGGGGACCTATGTGAGACCTGTACACTTCTGGAGCGGCATGTGGACCCTGGGGAAATCTCAAATGGCTTTAGACACCTGTGTTTAGCCAAATGCATCAAACTCTCAGTGAGGACTATTGCTGTTCAGTTTGAAAATTCACAATGTGCAGCATAGGACTAAAGTCCTCCTTTTCTTCTTTGCTCAGCATTGTACCAGAAATAAGGAATCACAAAAGTCAGATTACAGAAAGGACTGGCTGTGTTTGGGGAAGGAAACTTGCAGTGTTGTACAGGCTATTGAAAGATACTGATTTAAAAAAAAATATTGTTTGGTTGGCTCATTATTTCTACAACTCTCAGCCTCTCCATTCATCTCTTGTGGGCTCAGGCACCCAGATACCTTGGAATTTGACCAATTCCCCTATTATTTTGGCTCAAGTGAAAACAGGAATGGCATGCTGCAGAGAATCTCTAGTTCTCTGAGTCATCATATACACCTATAGAACATATATATAAATCACTAATGATTTACCTACATGAGACTTCATCACATAGCAACCTGGATTGTAAATATATTAAGTGCTACCTATTCCTCACAAACCCTGAAATACAAGTAGTCAACAGTACATGCATTTGAATAATCTACATTGGAATGTCTCAAAAGTAACTGCTTTGAAAGGAGGCAAGTTGCTTCACATTTAGGGCATAGTTTCTGGGATATGCTTGTGGGATTGGCGGCTGTGACACAGGACCTTGGGGAGACTCGAGCCCTTTTGGAGGGGAAGGTGGAGGCCTCTCGAATGGCACTAGACCCTTATGGCCTGCAACAAAATTGATCCCTCAGTGTGCACTGGGAGGTGGGATTAACTTGTCCAGCTGATGACCATCTGCAGTTAGAGGTCTACATCTGAGCAAGTCATCCAGGTTTCCTTTTCAGCAATTCAGAGAAATACTTCGGTTTGAGCTCAGTTCAATGTGTTTTAATTTTTTTTAACATCTTTAGGGTGAGATGCATCTCTATGCATCCATTTCTCCTCTTTATCAACTATAAAGGAGTCAGAAAAATATGTCTCCATTGTAGATGTCTGAACGTTGGTGTCCTAGAGTGTGTCCTGAAGGAATCAGTACACAGACACCGTTGCACGATGAATTCAGATCTCCACTTAGGGCTCAATCTCATGGTCAAGCAAATGAAGCTCAAATTACTAGGTGCTAGTTGACCCACAGCAATCCTACATATGTGGATTCCTAGCCTACAGCAAATGCTAACGAACGTGATTTAAATTAACCCTTTTTTATTGTGGGTAAGCAAAGTCTAATTACCTCACTTGCTGCAGGCTAGCAGTGAGCACGCAGACAGTTACCAAGGGTCAGCTGATGTGTGGTAACTTGTTGCACCGCAGAAACTCGATCATGAGTTTAATTTGCTATAACTTCCACACACAGGCAAACCCTTAGACCTGGATTCTAATTTCTGCTAAAGCCTCAGGCAGTACAAAATTGACTAAAAGTTGTATTAAGGAGAGGGAGCAGTCACACTGATACCCCTCTTTTGCTGGGAGATGCTACGACACGGTGGGCGTTAGTCTGTATTCCTCCAAAAGTACTGCACAAATGAAATATCTAATGGTAGTAACAATAAATTCCTGAATATTTTTCCAGACTAAAATATTAAAGGCTACTTGCACCAAATAGCTGCAAATCTGTCTCACTAGAGGCAGCCAGCATCCCTTGTAACAGATCTGTACCCAACAGAAACCAATAAAATGCATTTATTTCTTACAGATAAATTAAGTTATAAATACCTTAATAGTGCTCTTGCTTCTGAGCCAAGAAACAACAAGTAAAGGTCTCCAAAGGTCCTTAGTCATATGTACCGTGACAGTCCAGCTAACTCTAAGTCAGAAGCACAACCTCTTTGCTGTTAGAAGAGACAACTTTCAAGAGAGCACTGACCATTTTTTTTCCCTCATCACATCTATCTTGTCTGCTGCCCAGGTAGAAGATAGACATGTTCAGCAGCAATCTCAATGTAAGGGGAGACCTGCTCACCTCACCAAGCCCAGGGCAGAATACAGAAACTCTTGTTTCCCAGACCTCCAGTGGTCCATAGGGCACTCCCGAAACAATTTACTGAGCAGGGGACAAACTCCCAAGCAGAATCTGGATTAGATGAGGTTTTTTTTCAATCTAGCAGTGAAATGGGAACCAGTGATGGTTCACTGAAACCAGCCAAATTCAGCTCAGAGGTAGATCTGAAGCAGAGTGCAGGTGATGGATCCCCAACTGGCCAAGTCCATCAAGAGAAAGGACGGATTCTCCCTCACTCTTGACGGCTTCGGGTTCACAACTGAAAGCTCTTCACAAAAATGCATTTCAGTCCAATGCAAGTTGTTTGGATGAGAAGAGGAAAATCTGGTGAAATCGTCATTATCATCTTAAGAAATGAGGCCATAGAGCCTTACATCCCAGACCTGCTTTCAAATGGGTTGAGATATCAGTCACCTAATGCTGAAGTTTCTCAGGGTGGGAGTCAGTTCACAGACTGAGACATATACATGCAGATGTCTGCATAGAAAAATGTCCAATAGGGCTAATTCTGGCTTTACTGAATCCACCGCAACAGAGTATTTTGCAATTACACCTTTTCTATCCAGGGCTGCAGGGATCCCCAGTCACCTCTTGGACTAAGCTCTCACTATTTATAAGAAAACCCTGGAAACGTGGACCAGTGTTATGCTAAAGAGCTGAGATTGCTGCTCCCACCATTCCCTCTGACTTCCTAAGCAATGCATATGTGTGGATTCTACTGTGTTGACAAATGAAAGAGTTTTTTAAAAGCTAGTTGAAACATGAAATAAGTGAAGGGAAAGGTGTTCAGACATTGTGGAGTTACAGGAAAGTAGATTAATTTTTCAATTAGAGAAGAATGAGCTTCATTTTGTTTAAATTTTGCAAAGCTGAAACTTCATTTTACTTATACATTCAAATGTTATCACTTTAGCCATAACAGTAAGAATGGGATAGTCATCATAAAAAAAAATTGCTGTGGGACTTTGAAGGTCACTGGAGACCAGACCCATACTCTGCAAAGCCACATTGGTTGCAATGACATCTCTTATTTGCTCAGGATGTTCTGAGGAAATCTCCCCATTTCCAGGTTGCCTCATCTGAATGCACATCCCCAAAAACCTAATGAAACGCTGAGGTTTATGCTTAAGAAATTGGTCTGGAGACAGAGACTTTCTCAGGTAGAGGTTTGAAGCAAAGCAAGTTCATAGCTTGGTTAAAAACTTCCCTGGAGTCAGGGTTGCTACAGTGTTAGCACAATTAGACTTTGAGAAGACGTGTAGGTACTAGTAAACTTCTCAAGCCATAACACTGTGCAAGCAGCTTCCGTAGCTTCCTCAGCCACAATGACTTCATATTTCATCTCTGCACTGCAATACCGTTGGTGTGATATTTGTCAGCTGCGGTCCCCATCCTCTAGGCTATAGAGCTGTGCCAGTTCACACCATTTCATCTTTAAACAGGTTCTCAAGGCTTCAGGACTTCAATAGATTTGCAAAAAACCTCTTGATTCACCAGGACTGAAATCTCATGCATACTCATGGCAGAAACCAATGTTCACGCCAAAGCTGGTCACCTGGAATAGAGTTAATCTCCTCTCTCTGTAGCCACCTGGAAGTTAGGAATCCAGTTAGTGATATCACCTAGGCCCCCTCTGTCCTCATAACAGAGAGATCAGCGCCTCAGAAGAGCAAGTTGCTCTGTCCTAAGATAGGTGTCTAAGACAGGTGGGCTTAATTGCCTTCTGGGAGAGTTAGTCCCTACAAAAGGAGCCTACATTAAAGCCATAAACTAGATGCTTCAGTTTTAGGTGGCAGAAGCTTGCTAAGGTGAATCCTACCCTTCTTGTGAACTANTTTCTCTAAAAGAACCCTGGCGTTCCCACTGCAGCCATAAATGGATTAGCACTTTGCACACCAGGCTGCTAACAATGCTCCAGTCCTATAGGAAAAATGCGAATTAGCAGACCTGCGGCCAGTAACCCTCTCCTAGAGTGGCCAGAACCAGCTGCTCCAGAAGCAAATATAAGTACCCTGCAGAGGACTTCTGTGGAACATGTTTCCTTGCATGAACCTTATTCTGGACTTCAATAACCAGATGGTACCTTAAGCCCAGAAATAAAAGCCAAAAAATACTCGTAATTAACTATGACAATCCTGGCAATGTTTGTAATCACACACATAGAATCACAGAACGGCAGGGGCTGGAAGGGACCTCTGGAATTCCCCCGTCCAGCCCCTGCGTGAGCAGCACCCCCAGAGCAGGGGCACAGGACCGCGTCCAGGCGGGGTGGGAATGGCTCCAGGGAAGGAGACTCCACAGCCTCTCTGGGCAGCCTGGGCCACTGCTCTGTAAATATTGCCTTGAAAAAAATCTATTGAAAAATCCTTTTGTTAAGTTTTTTGGCCTGATTAATATCCTGGTTTTCACCCCAAAGATAAAAACTGTCAGGTTCTGCTTCTACCCCAGGACAGAATATAAAACTCACTTTTCATGGGAAGGGAGGTAATTTTCATTTCTTTCTGAGGCCTTTTTGGTATTTGGAGTAGACCTGCCTCCCCATCCAGTTTTCATTTTTTAGTGGCAAGCTTTTTCTTTCTCCTGAGCTAACTCTGCAAAGCAGTATCTACTTCAGTTTGTTTATGCGCTTAAATTGGAAGAGTTGTGCTGTTTGCACCAGAGAGGATTTGGTTGGGTCTTTTACCTCTTACCTCCAGGCAAAATCACCAAGGAAGGTCAAGAACCTGACAAACACTTAAGGCTTCTCATCAGCCACTCTCAAAATAGGGATAAAAACCTTCCATACACCAACTGGCATCACATTAATGACATTTGTTGGGCGTGCAGGCACTCAGTCATACCTCCCAACTTTAGCTGTCTAAAAGGTAGGTGTTTAGGCTCTTTCTAGAGTGGCTGGAGAAAGATAGGCAACTCCAGACAGTGATTCATCACATCCACTAAAAAGATACCTATCGCAGGAAGGATGAGTCGCCTTCAGAAGATGCCCATCTTTCTAGAGGGAGGTAAGATGATTAGCTCAGATAGTTAAGCATTACATGGCTAAAATCAAGGGAGCGAATTCCATCCAGAGGTCTGTTAGGGGACTGTGCTGTCACCCAATACAGTACAGATGCAATGCCTTGTATGCTTGGAAACAGAAGGTGTCCTCAAACGTTCTGTGAAAGCCCTGTTTTCAAAACAGATTCGTCCCAGGTTGGTGGAACGCTTCCTCAAGGATGAATTGAATCTTCCCAATCTAACTTGAAAGGAGGTGCCTCAAGATAGCCTGAATCAGCCAGCCTTGTCATGAAACAAGGTCCCACCCTGTAAGCAGGTGAGGTTTTTTTGGCTGAAACATTGAGTCCAGTTCCTGGAACATTTTAAAGGCATTTTCCCTTGTTCAGTCATTTGGGCTCAGGCACAGTTATGCTCAGCCTGCTCCTAGGCAAAGTTGTCTGTCTCTGCAACCCTGGAAGGCTCCCAGACCAGTATGCCAAGAAATGAAGTCAAGGTCTTCTCTTCAGAGCTGCTGCCTTCCTTTGTGGCCATTTCCCAGGCCTGTGGGAAGGGCATGAAAAAGCGCTGAGCAACCAGTGACCTCAAGGCAACCTGCAAGCACTGCTCATCTCACAACCACACCACCTTTTCTCCAATGGCTAAATAATGGTTTATGTGCCTAACTTCATATCTCCACATGTTTAAACCTCTTCAGGGCTTAGGGGCTGGCTGTGAGAAATAGGAATATTAACATTATGTCAGTGCCCAGAAGGTCTCTGATGTGCTTGTGTTGGCTAAAGCTGGCCACAAGGATCTCAAGTGGAACAGTTCTCTGCCAAAACAGTGCAGTGGAGTCAGGCTCAGCAAATCATTTCTGGCAAACCAAAAATGCACTAAAATAATTATAATTGGAAATGTAGAAATGGCAGATTTGGGGTTTTTGTAAAACAGAAGACTTTGATTTTATTTTTTTTTTCAGGATGGATTCTCAAGGGTACTGAGGTTAGAGGCACAGACCCAAGTTACTGGGAGTCAAACCAGGTTGTGAGCCATGTGAACGCTCATGTGAACATTCTTACCCCCTGGTATATATGAACCATCTTGTATTTATTGCAGGGTAAGAGCATTCACACGGGCAGTTACCACAGAAAAACTGGCATCTTATTAGTTCACACCCTAACTTACCTCGTGGTAATTTGTTCATGAGCCCATCCCCTAAGGTGCCATTCCCAAAGTGAAGTTAGAGGACGCAATGTCCCCTTTATACTCACAGTCAGCAACTTAGCGGTTAGAGCTCTTACCCATGGTATGGGAAAATGAGCTTCATAAGTTTCCTCTGCTTGATTTGAAGCAGGGTTTTGAACCCAAGTTTCTCGAATCTCAGTATCACACCCTAGCCAACAGATTATGCTGTTACACAGAACTACCAAATCAATTATTCATATTGATTGAGTCTTGGCCAACACTGGGGACTGAGCCAAAAACCTCTGGAGCTCGGAGCGGAAGCTCTCAACACCCATTGTATCTGAGGCATGGGTACCGATCAGGATAGGTAGTATATGGACGGATTTTGAAAGTGCTGAAACCCATTAGGATACGCACAAAAGTTCGGCAATTTTGCCTTTGCATGCCCCAAAACCCCATCCAGCTCCTAGCCAAGTTTTGCTGCGTGTTGTCAGATATATACAAGCCTTAACTGGGTTCCTTCTCTCTACTGCAATGTGATAGGAGATGGGACCGAGATATGCCAGTAATTTACATACATTATTACTGTATGACCCTGATAGCATGTATAATAATGTGTTATATTTCAGCCCAACACAGGAAAGACTCTCCCTGCTCTCGGGCTTGATCTCAACCTGTGTGACCCAGCTTGGTGCCTGTGCATAGAAAATGAACAGAACTGCCCAGATATTTAAGGATAAACACAAAGCTAAGCAGCACTTTCCTGGCCCAGAATCAAAGTATGAAGCAACTTGCAGATCAAGACCTAAAGGAGCTCAGAGTCTAAGACACGAGACAAAGAGATTGCTCCAAAGTCTGTTAAAGTCAAGGGAAGATTTCACTTGAGTTCAACCTGTCTTTGGAGTAGAAGCTAAAGCTAAGGAAAGGGATACGTGCATGTACCTATCTATGCATATATATACATACACATATGCATATGTATTATAAATGTATATAACTATCTTCCTTCATAATAGGTACTTCTTCTCTCCAAAGAATCCTCAAAATATTTGCTAACTGGACTTTTCTAGGAGATGTCACTGGGAGCTGCTAACACCAGTCTACCAGGGAAGTGGATGCATTTCTGCAGCTGTCCTGCTCCTGTGCTCACCAAACAAAAGCTGGCCGTTCTCACAAACCCTCTATCACTCTCATTCACTCCACCTTGTGACCTTCTACAACAATGCCTGCAATGTACATCCGTGCTGCCAGGTACCTGCCAGGGGAGGAACACATGCTATGTGTCCTGGTACGGGAGACAAGCCATGGCTGGGAAGCATGGACCTTCCAAGAATTGGAACCCTCCATCCTCCTTGAACCTAATGAGAAGGTTCATTCACTCATCTCTTCCTCAGTCATACGATGAAATGTCTATCAAGAGATTCATGGCATGGCCCACTCCCTCCATGTTCTCCTTTCTCTCACAAATCACATAGCCAGAATGAGACAGAAAGGGGAAGAAACAGAAAATAAGTGGATGAAAAAAAAAACATAGAGCAAGGAATTATTCTATGGGCACTGAAACTCATGAGCACTGACTTTTCTGTCCTTCTGTCTGTATTTATGATGTCCAGGGAACGTTGTACACACACATGTGTGCATACACACACATGTGCATGCTTACTGTCGTGCACATGTACACACACATATGCACATACACTGCAGCCTCTACCTCTGGGAGGCCACTGGTCACATCTCTCGTCTACTTAACTGCCCATTTTTGTGAGACTTGTGGGTATCCAATTTCTTTGAGAACCTCTGCCAAATGAAACTCATTAGGGCAACAGGTTCAAGCGTCATTAGGGGGACAAACAGACAGGCAGCAGGACTGCTTAAGCCTTGGTTCATGCAGAAACCAGTTGTTAGAGATGGAGTAGAGGAGCAAGGTGTCTGAGAGCTCTTCCATGAGCCCCTCCCTGCCCCCAGCCTGCCAGCCCCCCTGGGGCCACAAAGCGCATGACTTGAAGGACATCAGTCCCTTTGCACAAGCTCTCCCCTTACAATTAAAGGTCTGCATTTAAAACACACTTTAGAAGGGCCTGAATTTCTTAGAGAAGGGGGCCAACACTGGCTGAAAATTACACAAATTACACCTGAGGTATCTCCATCTATTCTCTCCTAATATTAATAATAAAGTCTAAGTTAGCATAGTAGAGCCTAAGGCTAAGTTCGGGCCTAGCTTAGCACCCAGACAGTTTTAATAGCAAAACCTATGTAGAGACCTGAAATTTAGGCAGTTTAGAGGGATGTTCACATCACTTCTGCAACTATTCCATTATATTGTTGCCACCATATTCTTCGGGCATCAAAGAAAATCCCAGCCATCTTTCCTGACATCTTTAAGATCAAGGAAATTTAAGATAAGCCAAAGTCTTCCTTATTCACAGTAACAGAAACAGTGTGAGAATTTGAGGACTAGACAGCACAAGTGTGTGCATAAATTTGTACAGATCTCATCAGCAAGGTCAGCAGAACCATAAAAATCTCAAGCTCAGGGGAAGACAACATGAGTTGGTGACTCTTGCCATGGTGATTTCAGAATCATGATTGGCCTTGAGGGTGTTGTCTGTCATGGTACCTCCATTTGGGAGCTCATTACTGGTTACAAAAATCAGTCCAAATGACTATTTCTTTGGTGAATGATGCTCTGCAAGAACACCTTTCTTGAATCAGCTTTTGTGTTGTAGAATAACACCACAGAAAAAGAAAAAGGATAGACTTTTGAAGAAATACAGATTCCTTGTCCATGAGGTCCCATGGCTATGGGCAGGATAAGCCTAAGGATTTGGGCATGATGGAGTTAGAGAATTTGACCTAACCTTGTTCATCCAAAAGTCAGGCACCCAACTAGTCATCTTGGTTCTCTTGATCACCAACATAGAGATCAGCTGCTACAGAGAGAGTCATTGCATCCAGAGATTGGCATCAGAGATAGGTCTGATGAATCACAGTGAGGAAGTGTCAGCTTTCATTCATTGACTAGAAAGGGAGGTTAGATGACTACCTCAGATGAGATGTCCAGCTCCGAGATGGAGTATGACGAATCCTGCTCAGCGTGGCTGCAGTGCATACGCATTATGTACGTCTCTACATCAGAGTGAACAAACCTAAACTCTTCTCTCATGGTCTCTGTTTACTGACTCACGTGTGTCCAGCTGCCCTGGCTGTTATTCTCACACCAGTGTTTTGGGGTTTTTTTTGAAACAGTGAGTCAAACATAACTCCAGCACAGCTTTTCCTCCTGTACCTCAGGCTCTGCTCAGTGACCCCATACTGTACATTGAAGGGGATGTGTTCAGCCTGTCTCTGCCAGAGACTGTAGGAAACTGTCTTGTTTTCCAGCTTTCTGATTCTCATCTGTCCAGGTCACCAAGCTATTTATTTAGGCTTGTGGAGGGCAGAGAACGTATATGATGTCCCATGTCCTAAGGATGTCCTTTAGCCCCTGACTTATCTTTTTCCCCTGGATTATCAGAGTCTGCAATTCATTAGATAGCCAAGGTCTTGCATATCGCCCTACCGTTCTTGTACTAGAGGTGGACAAAACTGGGCACTTGCATGCTAGAATCCAAACAGGAGCCTGTATTGCCCTATTTCTGGAGCTTGTGTGCAGGGCAGACTTTCTCAGTTTATTTTGCCTGAGTATCAATGTCAGAGGCAACAGGATCTACTGCTAGCGTCACTGTTGGTGACAGATACCACCACTGTATCTGCGGCTGTAAATATATGCTAGACTATAGAACCCTTGAATTAGTTTCTGTACTACAATTTGGAGACTTCTGGTAAACATGACAGTTTCCCTGTAATTTTAGTAGAGCTGTTAGAAAGCTGTACTGGCAACACGCTGCTTTGCATTACAACTGACCTGGAACCTTTCATTCACCAGGAGACAGAGACTACACATTGCATCAGCAGGACAGATGGACTCGATGCTGGTTTCTATCACAGACTTCCATATGCCTGTGGGCAAGTTGCACCAAGGATTTCGGTGGCCACTGAATTAGCATTTCCCTGTCGGATTCCCAATCTTCTGCTAATGTGTCTTATCTATTCTCTTTCAACTCAGTTGTTTGCCCCATCTGTCTGGACGGTATACTCTTTCAGGCAAAAACTAGTTCCCACTGTGCCCTTAGTCTTCTGTTGCAAGAGACTTAGGTTTTGCAATCAATCCATTAATATCCATGACCTGTCCTGTTAGAAAAAGGCTGTGATCCAGTAAGCTCCTTCCTTATCCGGCTGATATTCTTGTTAGTAATGACTCAGTGCTAACTACCTCTTATATCCATTACTTCTTCACAATTCTGATTTAGGTATATGTAATCCAGCCTGGAGCACATGGGGATGATTTCTGGATTGAATGATTTAATGATGGTAGAGGCTGTTATACCCATTATTGCAAACACACAATGGGACACCTCTCAACTAACCTAAGGTGCCTAATAGTTAGATCTGTGCTGCTTAACTTCTGTTCTCTCTACGGCATGTGAGGAGAAATAAACACCTCAATAAAAGCAACAGGGCTAATCCACTTTTCCTTACATTCAGAATGAGCTAAGGGTATTCACGGACCACTCACTGCAATCCACTGACAAGGGGCAGCTCAATAAAATCGGTTAATTGATCAGGTTGCAGCAATGCAGTCAATACGTTTAAGGCATAAATCAAGAATTATGTATCTAAATAGCCTTGCACTTCACTTCTGTCCTTTTCCACTTAGCCTCTTATTTTTTTTGTACAAGCACTTTCACCAACAAACCTTTCCAGATGGTGACCAAACCACACCTCTGCTAATGCTGCAGCAAAACAGTTTTTAGGCCCGGGAGATCAGGCTGCCACTTTCTTTCTCTCTAGGTTTACACTATTTATAAATGTGAGCATATCCAGGGCTTGAAAAAAATCAGCACACTTTGTTCAAGCCAGCTGGTGAGCGGGCTAGGCTGAACCGAGCTTCCCAGTCCCTGGATCCCTCACTGCCAAAAAACGATAGACTATATCAACATACACTTCAAAACACCTTTAGTCCATCTTCCTAGCATCTACACATCTTCAGAAGGGTACTGTTCTCAGGGCCTTCAGGATGGCTCTCCACCACCATTAGAAAGCCAATCCACAGGAGAGGCAGCACTCCTGTGGTATGCAGGATCAAATGAGGTATCCAGGTCTCCTGGTCTGATCGGTAAGGCAAATTATTTCACAACAAATGCATGTGGACTGCTCTTCCCATGGAAGAATGTGCAAGAAATTGATACTTCATAAGAATTCCCTTCAAACACCCTTCTGAGATAAGGGATTTTTGCTCAGCTCTTTTATGCCTATGTGGAATGCAACACCAGGACTTTAAATGATGGGTTTTTAAAGGTAATTTGGTCACTAAAGATGTAAAGCAATGCCCACCAGGATTTTCAAAAGGGTCTTCCAATGGAGTATCCTTTTTCAGTATTCTACTTGTCTAGATAGATCATTAAATGCTTAGATGCTCCTAGCCTTTAGGAGTGTATTCAAAGGAAAAAAAAAAAAGAACCTGGATTCATCTATCTAAAAGGAGATATCTTTGTCTGATCTAGTCATCCAGGATCCTCTTGCAGGCAACGGTGGGAAAACTGGCACAGCTGGAATGTGAGTCATCTCATCCAAAAGTAAACGTCTAACATACATCAGATGAGTTGCACCCTATTTCTCACCAATAACTCTAAAAGACACTTGGCTAGAGACTGCTAAAGCTGCAAGATGATTCTTCCTCCAGAAGGGATAGGAACCAAATCTGCATCTCCCCAAACCCAGCGTTAACCAGATTTCTATGTTTCTAAAAGAACTGTGGCTCTCCCAGTAAATTCTACAGATCTTATCTGATGCCCAGTGGTGTTTCCCAAGTCTTCACTGGGCTTTGGATGGGGTCCTACCTGTTTAGCAAGAGCTTAGACTGTCCCATTTCTTCCCGACTACTGTAGGCTCATAAAAAAATGTAAATGCTCCCTTAAGCGTGTCCCTCAGCCTGCAAAGGATTTAGAGTTCCTTTCTGTCATGCCACACAACACTGTCTAGCAACAGGCTCTATTGTTGTTCTTCTGGGGGCAGAGGGACAAACTGAATGGTAGGCTTGGCAGCTGTTCAAGGAGTTTCATTCCTGCCTGCCCACCCCTTAGTAAATATCTCTATTAGACAAGGTGCACCCTTTTGGAAGCAGAAGAAACTCCTGCTCTTCTCAGTGCAGTTTGGCTTCGTTTCACAGGCTTGGCTATAGCAGAGATGGGCTCTGCCTTTTCTTGCTGCTCCATCCCACAATGTAAATTCTGTTGAATAACAGCAACTTCCTTGGAAACCCGAATGTGCGTAACCTCTGCCATAAAACTGCATCTTCCGAAAGAGATATAGAGGAAATACGAACATGGGAAGTGAAATTAAGAGATATAGACTGAGAAAAAAGAAAGGGGTTTGATTTCAGAGAGCCGAAAGTAAAACAAAGTCAGAGGAATTCTCCAAAATGCAGACTCTTGCATTAATAAGAGTGGCTGTGTGTCCTCTGCTGAGATAACTGTCACGATAGGGAAGCAAGAAAGCTATTCTGGGGACTGACCTACTGGAAGGCAGCTCTGCTGAGAAGGCCCTGGCAATGCTGGTGGGCAGCCAGTGCCCCTGAGCCAGCACTGGGCCCTCGGGGCCAAGAAGGGCAGCGGTGTCCTGGGCTGCATGAACAGGAGTGTGGGCAGCAGGGCGAGGGAGGCCATCCTGCCCCTCTGCTCTGCCCTGGGGAGGCCGCAGCTGG
>VZTV01006858.1:0-22556 GCA_013400875.1 Anhinga rufa | reverse complement strand
GGTCAAGATAAACAACATCCCCTTCTCTCTCCTCATCAACTCAGCCAGTCACACCATCATAGAAGGCTGTCAGGTTGGGCAAGCAAGCTATCAAGTTGGTCAAGCAAAAATGATGAAAGCTGGGACAGTGAGATAAGGCAGAAAAAATATACAGTCTGCTGTCTGTCATGAGTATGCCATGTAGGCATACTATACTGTTGTGGGTTGGCCTTGGCTAACAGCTTAACTCCCACCCAGCTGCCTGCTCACTTCCCACCTCTCTAGGGAAGGTGTGGGAAAGGGGAAAAACAGGAAGAACATGTATAATAAAGCTGGAGGGTCAAGATAAACACAGGAACATTGCCTACTAATTACTGCCGTGGTCAAAACAGATTCAGTTTGGGGAAAATTATCTTAATTTATTGTCAATTAAAATAGACTTGGGTAGTGAGAAACAAAAAGACAAACATTACAGCAACACCTTTCCTCCCTCCTTTCCTAGGCTGAACTTCAGTCCTTCATTCCAGACTCCCCTACCCGCTACCGTAAGGGGCATGGTGTGGGGGCGGGCAGATTATGGTCAATACACAGCATTTTTTCTCTGCTGCTCCTTTCTTCTCACACCATTCCGCTGCTTCAGCATGGGTTATCCATGGGTTATAGTCCTGTCAGGAAAATCTGCTCTAGCATGGGGTCCTTCACACCATGCCACAGAGCACCTCCTCCTCCTCTGACCTTAGTGTTCCCTCTTGTTTCTCACTTGGTCTTCCCTCCTCCTCTCTTCATCTGGCATTTTCGGTCCTTTCAAATATGGTTTCACAGAGACGCCACCACCTTGGCTGATGGAATTAGCTTTGTCCTTTGGTGTGTCAGCTGTGGGTCTGGCTGGAACTGGCTGGAATCAGCTATGTCTGGCATGGGGCAGCCTTGACCTGTCCTTACAAAGGCCTCTCTGCAGCTCCCCCGTGACCAAAACCTTGCCACAGGAACCCAATATATATACCTTCATCACTGCAAGATGAAAATCATACTTTTAACAAATGACTTTTTCCATGGTTTATCAGTTATGATTCAGAAAGTTTAAATGCAATCTCAGATCTGCTGAAAACCAAAAAATCTATCTTAAAATTAGCAAGAATGTTGCAAGAATTAGCAAGAATTTTAGCACAGATTATAGTATACAAAGAAATTAAGTGTTAGAAAAGTTAGAGAAAAAGAGAAAAAATCTGACCTCCTCCACACACATACAAAAAAAAAGTAAGGAAATGTCCCTCTGAATGTCCCTTTATTGAGCTTTTTTTATGTACCCCAAGAAATGGTGAAGGAGATTTAAGTGCTCATAACCACAATTGGTATAAACCCTATATGGCTATTATACCAAAAGTCATGGGATCTGTTTTATCTAGGAGGGAACTCTTACATATTTAAGAACCTTGTATGTATGTAATCCTCTATATAAGAATTGCTGCAATGCTTACTAACCTTAAGAAGCAAATAGAGTGGCCAGCCCCTCAAGACAGCCACGGCATTAGAAGATTAGAAGGACATTTCAGTTCTGTCATTAACACCTCAGAGGGTAGAGGTGCTGCTGGAGCTGTTCACTCTGCAGTCAGCCAAGACTGCTGCTGAAGCTCAGTCCTACAGAGCAGCTAAGAACAAAGCTGAGATTCAGATAGGTTGTGCTACGGTGAAATATGTTTTGGTTTGTATGACTTTCCTAACTAAATTTCTGTTTTGTAATTAATTGGCAAACCTCATACTTTGCAAGAACAAACATGGCTTCTCCCTATTAATGGTTGGACTTGATCTTAAATGTCTTTTCCAACCTAAATGGTTCTATGATTCTAATCTTACCTAGTAAGAAGTATATGCTTGAAGCTACCTACCATGCCCTGCAATCTCAGTTTCCAATGGACCGATTGGTCTCCCCACCTCAGACACTGCTGATTCACTCTTAGTGCCTGCTTGTCAACATGTTTTCAAGCTCTGAAGGGCTCTGCACTGAACTGTGAGAGTCATTCTGGGTACTAGTGACATCAGCTGTCAGGTAAATAGAGAAAAATTTGCCATAGCCCATGGAGCTCAGTGTTTTACAATAGCAGGAATCAGGATTGGAACAGGTAGCGTTACCTGAACTGTCAGGTATCAGCACAAATAAAAACATTAGCCTATAAAGAAATGTTACCAGCTTGGGATGGTAAAGATTGATGTAGCCTTAGTTCAGTCTCCTTCCTACATGGACCTGTCTTGCCAGACTCAGTTCTTATTCAACGCCAATTTTATCTATGCTGCTGTCATGGTTTTGGCCAGGATAGAGTTAATTTTCTTCACGGGAGCTGATTCAGTTTGACCAGAGGGATATTCCATATCATATGATGTCCTGCCCAGTATATTAACTGGGGGGGGTGCAGGGATGGAAGGCACAGACACCTTTAACAGAGCTGATTTTGTAGGCCCACTCCAGAAGCAAGTCAGGCTAGCCACACCCCCTCAGAGGTGTAGGCAATGATCACCCCCAGTCTCCTCCCTGCTGAGCTTCCTTGAATGGCAGACCATCCTTCTGGCATGAGGGGAACAGGATCCTGCAAGGTCACCACTGCTGAGTTCACTCCCAACAGGGGGGAGTTGGCTGGGGCAGGCAGCAATTGCAGCTTGGGAACCAACAGCATTGGTCAGTTGGTAGGTGGTGAGCTGTTGCACCACTTGTGATTTTCTGGGTTTTGTTCCTCTCCCTTGTTCTTTACTCTTCTGATTCTCTTACTCATCCCACAGGGGTGGGGGGGAGTGAGCAAGTGGCTGTGTGGTACTTAGTTGCTGACTGTGGCTAAACCATGACAACTGCATGTATGTGGATGTAGTTCAACAGCATGGTCAGCAAGACTGGATGGTGGGGTTATCTGTCTGCTTCACCTTGAGTCCTGTGAAACATACATATCTCAACATACCTGTCTTGACCACAGCCAAGGGAAATAGATACATTAGAAGGTTATTGTTTCTTGTACCAGCATGGATGACAGCAGGTTTTCCTCAAACATCTATCACATCTTCTGAGGTTGCCATATGGTGGAGTTCCTGACAAGTTTATTCGTATCCACACTCTCGTAACAACCCCCTTTCTATATCTGTGTTGGTATTTTTAGCCTTCACACTCTTCAGGAAAGCAGATATTGGGGTACCATCCCATTGAAGTATCATTATGATTCTTCCCCTGCAGAGTGTATTCTCCCTTCCCTTCAGGATTATTTGATGACACATTTCCTTGTTCAAAACTATGGAAACCAAGAGAACATATGGTCTGTAGTTTATAATAAACCCCTGGCAGTCTGCCTCTACGGATGTTTTAGCACATTGTGGGACTTGATAGCTTGCAACATTTCCTTCTCAGACAGATCATTTCCTGGTAGTTAATGTTGGCTGTGTTGACAGCTGCAAGTTTCTGTTGGGACAAAGAAACATTTACATGTAATGAATAGCAGTAAAATGCCTGTGTGATATAGCATTGAGAGGTATAAGGGTTTGCACTAAGAGCTGGACTACTGGCCTTCTTGACACAGCAAATTGAGAGTTTTCTCTCATTGTAAGATGCAAGTTGATTCCCCCTTTCCATTGGATCATTCAAAACCATTTTTCTTAAATGCAATGGCAACATTCATATAAGTCCATCTTCAGGATAGAGGACTTCCAAATTGTGAGCTCACCTAAAGAAATTTCACACAGATTTTTCTCTATGTTTATACATGATATGAAGTTTCTTTTGTAGTCATTGTTTTTTGCCTCTAAGCCACAGCTTACTGTCCCATGCACTCTGCTGATGCACTGCTTCTTGGTTTTCCTGCCAGAGCAGTTCCACAAGCATTGAATGGATGGGCAGCTGAACTGTGCCATGTGTAGGAGGGGATCTGCTTGAAGTGAGATTGAAATATCTAATGTGTCCACAGAAAGCATCACTCCATTCATAGATATTCTTATCCTTTCATTTGCCCTCAAATTTGTATTTTCCCTTTACAGTGTTCCTACCTCTTCCAAAGTTCATATTATGGCCAAGTAACTACCCCTACCAAAAAATGAGGAGCTGGACTGGAGGTAGGATCGGTTGCCTAAAGAGAAGTGGACTAGATAGTATTACAGAATCATAGAATCATGGAATGCTTTGGGTTGGAAAGGACCTTTAAAGATCATCTAGTCCAACCCTCATGTCACAGGCAGGGGCATCTTCCAATAGATCAGATTGCTCAAAGTCCCGTCCAACCTGACCTGGAACACTTCCACTGGCGGGGCATCCACAGCTTCCCTGGACAATCTGTTCCAGTGTCTCATCACCCCCACTGAAAAAAAATTCTTCCTTATGTCCAACCTAAATCTACCCTCTTTCATTTTAAAACCGTTGCTCCTTGTCCTGTCGCTACAGGCCTTGGTAAAAAAATCTTTTTCCATCTGTCTTATAAGTGCCCTTTATATATTGAAAGGATGCAATAAGGTCTCCCCAGAGCCTTCTATTCTCCAGGCTGAAGAACCCCAACTCTCTCAGCCTGTCCTCATAGGAGAGGTGCTCCAGCCCTCACTTAATTTTTATGGCCCTCCTCTGGACCCACTCTAACAGGTCCATGTCTTTCTTGTGGTGGGAAACTCAGACCTGGATACAGTAATCCAGGTGGGGTCTCATGAGAGCAGAGCAGAGGGGGACAACCACCTCCCTCAACCTCCTGGACATGCTTCTTTTTATGAAGCCCAGGATATGATTGGCTTTCTGAGCTGCAAGTGCACATTGTTGGCTCATATCTAATTTTTCATCCACTTGAGATGCCATAGGTATCAGGCTGCTATAGCGTATCTGTACCAACATAATTGTTGGCGCGTAAGACCTATGTAAGACCTATGCTCTTCTAGGCAGGCAGCTGGAAGACAGGCAGAATAGTCTGTTGTGACTAATACGTCCCTGAACACCTATTCAGGCAATAGAATCACAACCATGTGAAATGTAGCTCCTAAGGTTACTTTGGTCTTCGTCTTGCAAATTCCTCTTCAGGGACAGAAACTTGTCTTTTTGCTGTTCTTATACACCCAGATGTATAATATGGATAGTAAATAGAGATCAGCTACTTATTATTTTTTGCCTTTTTTTCTCTTCTTCCCCTAGGCAGATGTTCCACCTCAGCATCTTAAACAGGACTGTGTTCTTACAGAGAGTCAGCTGCACACTGTCACGGTTTCAGTCAAAGGAACAAGACTGAAATCACATAAAAAAATCTATTGTATTTATTACACATAGCTCAAGTGGTTCCCACACCCAACCCATCCCCACACATTCATTCCTGCTTCTGTCAAATTATCTCAGTTTTGAAAAAGACTTCTCTTAGAACTATATTTTTTATGATCTGGATTATTTCACATTTCTGAGTGCAGGCAGAGTTTTATGACCATGTAAATCCACAGAAAGGAGTGAATTGTCATCTCTGATGATGGGGAGGGAGAGTCAAAGGAGGACAGAGGTGCATTCCTTGGTGGGGGAAGGCTGAGGGCAGGAGCTAGTAACTAGCTCTGAGCATTATCCTTGGAGACCTGCTTCATATGGGTCATGCACTGGATGCCTATGCTCCACTTGTTGACATGAATTAGTTTGGAGTAGTTTTGAGTTTTGCTGCCTATTATCCAACAATGCTAAGTATAGTACGAGGGAAAGAGACAATATCTGTCACCTGACCTTTACTCTATAAGGTTTCTCTTCCTAACCCAGCCCAGAGCAGATTCCCTAACCTTCTCCTGGAGTTATTGTCCTCCAAGGGCAGGTTTCTTCCCATCTTACAGCTACTTCCTAAAAGTGACACATCCGGTCTCAGTGAGACATCCATGGTCCTCTGAAAAGTAAAACGGTAGACACCTAGTTTAAGTACCTAAATAAGATGTTTTACTAAGAATAGATATCCAGATTTCAGGCAGTTGAAGTTGACTGAATTGACTCAAACAATCAAGTCTTTTTTGAACAACAAACCTAATAGAATTATTATTTTTGTCCTCTGCTTCCCATGGAAGCTTTTTTTGTCTCCCTTCTCCCAACACTCTCATATAGCTTTCAGTTCATTTTGTTCTCTGAGAACAAGGTGTCTTGGGCCTAGTCTACAGTGACTTTCACTGAAAGTCAGCATCTAATTTCTTCAGGATTCAAGCTAGGTTTGTGGAAACCCCAACTTGCCCATACAGGAGCAGAGAGAAGGAAGTGCCCTTGAGGAATCCTGCAGGCAGAAAGCCAGTCAAAAACCCAGTAAAACCTGGTCAAAGTGATTTAATGCAAAAGTGACAAAATCATATCTCATGTTTAAGATCCCTCTATACAGAGGCTCACATTGCTCCTCTCAGGCAGTATGGCCATGAGGCTGCGCTGCTTGCTCTGATGCATACAGTCAGCATTGCCAATGCCAATACTCTTCTGCCCCTGATACCTCCTGGAGCAAATTGTCAAAGTTGTGAAGGGGCTGAAGCAGCTGATCTTCTGTAGGTACAATGTGCCAGCAGTTTATTAAAGTAGTCTCCAGCCTGCTGCACTCTATGCCCCAGCCTATGAATATATCAAGATGCTATTAACTGCCTTCCTGATGACACTGATCTCTGCTATTCTGCATAACTGGGTGCACAAGAAATCTAGCCATAAAGATCTAGATAGAAGTATCCATCATTTAAATTGTGTCTCATGGGTTGTGGATATTAGATGCTAATGTATGGCCTCAGATGAAATGGGCTTTGAATTGTGTGTTTACTAAACTTTTCTCCTCCTGTTGTTTTTTATCTTTCTGCCTTCTGCCTCCAACAGGTCATTAAAGCTGCTGAGGACATATGGTGTGACAGATAAAGGCTGAAAAAAATCAAGGTATTTATAAAATTGGTCCTTCATTTGCAGACTGTGCACTAAACCATTCAGGTGTATTTTGAAATGACATTTTGAGGAGATGGTTGTGTATAGTAATGGCACACATTACTTATCAAGGAGGGGGGAATATCAGATTTTGCCAAGAAAAAATGGTTTCTGAAATAGGATCCTTAATCAATTGAAAAGCTTTGAAAAGGGAAGATGGGAAAGAGATGAAAAATACAACGGCATTGTACCTCACATGGATGACTGACTGCAGGAGGAATCCAGAGGAGCAGAAAATGAGACTGCAATGGTATGATGTAAGGAGGCAAGAAGAAAAAAATCCAGACAGAGAAAGAGACATAGTCTTTTGAGAGTGGTGGCGTACTGTGATAACAATAACTGATGGCATGTAAACTTGACTGCAAATATCTAAACACTTCAAAATTCACTTCACACTCCTCCCAGGCCTCACTTTTTAAGGTTGGAGGTTTCCTGGGTCTTGTACAACTCTTACCACAAAGAAGCATGAAATATTTTTGATTGGCAAAGCTATATAAATGAATGTAAGTGTTTGAGGCTCCATGTCTCTTTATGACTGTACTGGGTATCCATGGCAAGGTGCTGGCAGCAGAGAGGGGGCTGCAGGGGTGGTCTTGGGCAGGGGTGGGCAGCCCATGCCAGACACAGACGGTCCCAGCTGGGTCCAGCTACCTCTGCAACATCCCTGCTGCAGGACACAGCTGAGCCCGGCAGCCCTCATAACACAAACAGGGTTTGCTATAAGCACAACAGCTTGAGGCACTGCATGGGTAGCGCTCTCTTCTGCCAGCCCTTATGAAATGTTCTGTCACACGGGACAGAGCGGAGGAGCCCAGGGAGGCTCCATTGACACCTGTCTGGCACTGGCTCCTCGGGAGACACAGCTAGGCGCTGGCTACAGGCCCTGTAGGGCATCCTCTCCGTGGAGTGGGGGCATCTTTAGCCCTCCCTAGAAATCGGTGCATGTCTGCCCTTGGAGCACAGGCCTATTTGGCCCTGCCTAGAAATTGTGTGTGTCTCCTTAGGGCAGGGCCCTATTCGGCCCGTGCTAGAAAATAGCACCTGCCTGTCCGTGGAGTGGGGGCCTGTTCAGCTCTCCCTGGGAACTAATGCATGTCTCTCCTTGTCCTTCCTGTTGGCTTCCTCAGAAACTGCCTGAGCACACTGCCAGGCATCTCCCTTGACCTGTACAGCATCAAGTTGCCCGATGCACACAGACTGCACCAGTGACACTGTAGGAGTCTGATTGTAGCATTCCTTGTCTCATCACATTTGTCCCTGGGCAGAAGAATAATCTTTGCTCACATGCCTCATTATGACCTCCTCCATCTTGTTCAGCTCAGCTAGAAAGACAGACCAAGACCCTTCTGCTGCAGTGATCAGATGAGGAACAGTTACACTTTCTGGATGCTGCTCTTCGGGCTCTTCATACAGAGCAGAGAGGGTGGCTTTTCTGGCATTCTCAGATACATAGTCCACTGTGTATATATCGGAGAGCAAATGTATCAGTCTTGGAGCCCTTCCTAGGAATGAAGGTTTATCTCTTCTTGGAGCAGAAGCCTGAGCAGGGCCTGTCCAGCCCGTGCATACATACAGGGGCTGCCTATCTATGGGAGCAGGGTGCATTCAGCCCTCCCTGGGAATTAATATGCATCTCTCCTTGCAGCAGGGACCTGTTCAGCCTGTGCTAGGAATCAGCACCTGCACACATTTTTGCAGGTGCCTATTCAACCCTACCGTACAATTATCATGTGTCTGTCGTTAGAGCAGAGGCCTCGATAGGAATTACCACACATCTCTTCTTGGAGCAGGGCCCTATTCAGAGTGTGCTTGGAAATAGGGCCTGTCCGTCTCTGGAGCAGGGACCTATTCAGCATTCCCTGGATCTTAATGCCTGTCTCTCCTTGGAGCAGGAGGCTGTTCAGCCCTCCCTGGGATTTAACCCTTCCTTTACTTGGAGCCCAGGCCTATTCTCTCTGCTAGCAAATGGCACCTGCTTATCTGTGGAGTTGGGGCCTATTCAGCCCTCCCTGGGAATCAAGGCACGTATTCAACCCTCCCTGGGAAACAAACAACATGTCTGCCTGTCATTAGAGTAGAGGCCTCCATAGGAATTACTGCACATGTCCCCTTGCAGCAAGGGCTTGCTTAGCCCTCCCTGGGAATCAATGCATGCCTATTGCCAAAGTGTGGGTCTGTGCAGCCCTCGCTAGGAAGTAATGCGTGTCTCTGTGGAGCTAAAGCCTGTCCAGCCCTCCCTGGGAATTAATGTGTGTCTCTCTTTGGGGCATGAGCAAAACAGATCCCTGCAAATAGGCCACTAGAGAATAGCACCTGCCTGTCTGTGGAGTGGTAGCCTATTCAGTGCTCCCCAGGAACTAATGGATGTGTCTTCCTGCAGCAGGGGCCAATGACACCCTCCCTAAGAATCAATGCGTTTCTTGGAGCAGGGGTCTATTCAGCCCACACTTGCACACAGCACCCATCTATCTGTAGACCACAACTGTGTTCATCCCTCTCTGGGAATGAAGGCATGTCTGACCTTTTAGTGGTGGTCAGTTCTGTTAAGGGATCTTATGAGAGGTAGCCACAACCTCCACACTCTCCAGCTCAGGACCTCTCCTGCCCAGCCTCTGGAACCCACCCCAAGATGCCTGGGGACCTGGGGCTTCTGCCCAGGCTGCAGGATGCAGCTGTCACTTTTGTTTTTGCAGGTTCAACCAGTAGTGACACTGAGCACATATCCCAGACACACACACACACACAGAGTGGCTCACACAGGGAACACTGACATGGCCAATCACACAATCATAGACATGGTGCTGCCTTCAACAGCACCAACATATGGGAATCACATAAAACAAGACAGCCAAGTCCCCTCCCCCTTGCTCCTCCTTGTCAGCTGGTACCCCATCCCAGCTCTTGGGACCTCTTACCTGCTTCATGGGTACACTGCTTGCCAGCTAGCCCAGCTTGATGCACACTAGCAAACATGCACACACTCACACACTCATCCCACACTCCACACTTGGAAATGCCTGTGGGCATACTACCACAGCCCTCATACCCCAGCTTCATACACAGCCCTTATACCCAGTCTGCCTCATACCGCAGCCCAGACCTGAGAATGCACTGCTTGACAGCTATTGCGGCTTGAAGTTTGTTAGCAAATACACATACCCCCGCCCCCCCAGGTTTGGGGAAGATATAGTCACCCTCCCTAGCAGAAGGCACCAGGTACAGACCTGCAGTCCTGGTCCAGATGCTGGTGTTGAGCTCCTCACCCTCCTCACTCATGCCAGTCCCTCCCAGCAGCTGGTTTTCAGGACACAGCATTTCCACCCCCGTGGCTGGTGGCCAAGACCTCCTGTTGCTCCAGCAGCTGAGGCTGCCACTGCACTCACTCCAGTAACTGACACCATGGGCCAGGGGTGCCTACACCCTGATCTGATTCCAGTAACTGGCACGCAGTCCACTCACAGTAGTCCCCCCAGTAGCTGGCACTCTGGGCACAAAGTCTGTAAGACCAGAGAGCTGTGGACCATCTAACTAGGGACCCTCACTCACTTCAGTAGCTGACACCACAGGTCTCATCTTTAGCTTGCTCTTAGTTCTTGCAGCAAACATACGCATGGGATAAAGAGTGAGATTATGCAGAGAGACAGTTGAGAAAAGATTTAATGAGAAGACAGGACAGACTGTGGTGATCAGGTGCAGGGCTCAGACAGACAGGTGTAGTGACCAGCCCTGTTTTACATGCAATGGTCCCCTTTTCTGACTACCCTGCCTCTTTGTTCTTCCTTCCTCCTTCTTCCCCCTGCATGTCCCCCCTGGGTTTGTACAGCTCTATCAATTCCCACACCCGTCCCACCCCAGCATCTGCCATCTCTCCTGGTTTACTCTCTCATAAGTTGCAAAGTCCAGGTTGATTTTCCTGGAAGTGTTGCCTGTGGTTTTCTGATAGCCCATCAATTATTATGAGTGGCAAGGTTTGTTGTCATTGTCTCCATGTTTGTTTTGTCAGGTCTGTGTCCCTGTATATTTTGGTTTCTGGCTTCCCCTTTTACCTTAGTTAACAAGGTCTCTGATTAGATAACCTTGCTGGAATAAAATGAGGCCTCTGATGGAATCCAACAGCTGGAAGCTGGAGACAGGTATATTCTGACTAGAAATGGGATGACAGTTTTTAACAGGTAACAGTATTTACAGTAAGAATAATTAAGCAAATTAGCTAGCAAAGTTTGTGGGTCTGCTTGCACTGTAATGGTCTCATCTAGATTTGAAATACAGAGAGAGTAGCTGTGGGACCAGAATGATCTCAACAATAAGCTTTTCCAAAAATCCACCTTTAATTTTGACAGAGAACTTTGGTAGTGCCTCAAACATTTCTCCATCATTGTTGTTCTAAATTAATTCTTTTCACACTGTTGTAATGCAAAATAATAATCACATTTTACCTGATAAATTGCAAAGAGGATGCTGATAAGCTGATGAGTGAGGAAGCAAAGGAAGTAACTTAGGACAAAGCCCTCTCAGGATGACCTGGTATGGGCTTAGGACAATGTGCCTTTGTAGATGACGGAGAACAGAATCACCCATACACTGTTGCATTAGCTATGCAAGCAGTAACTAACTATGATGGCAAAAATAAAACCTAGACAGTGAGTGATTCTGCAGTGGAGGAAGGTACACCACTGAGGTGAGCTTCTGTCTGCAGCCATGCCTGTGCAATCGCACTGAAATCAATGCGGTTGCATGGCTACAAGTAAGGACAGCCTTTGACACAGTGTTCCAAGGGCTTAGTCACACAGACAGAGCAGTTACATCACTTGTATTAAATAACATTTGGAAAATTATTGTTTCAGAATCAAATGAGTGGCTCACTCAAGATGCCAGAGATGCCAGTCTTCTCTGAGTGCCTCCTTTGCATGTGTCCTAACAGTTGTGCACGTGAATTAAGTGTGCAAACACATACTTATATGTTTCTTACTTTGGTCCATTTTTGAGTATCTCTTGAGAATTTTTTGTGTAAGTTAAAAGGGAAAAATATTTAAAGGGGAAGATTTGGAGGGAGAGGTGCGGGGAAGAATTTGTCGTGAGGGCCTCATCGCAAGGTTGTGGTGGGTTGACCCCAGCTAGCAGGTAAGCCCCCACCCAGTCAGTTACTTACTCCCCCCCAGTAGAATGAGAAAAAGAATTGGAAGGACAAAAGCAAGAAAAAAATGTGGGCTGAGATAAGTTTAATACGTAAGACAAAGCACCACATGCAAGCAAGGCAAAATAAGGAATTAATTTACTACTTCCATCAGCAGGCAAATGTTCAGCCATTTCCAGAAAGCAGGGCTTCATTGTGTGTAACAGTTACCTGGGAAGGCAAGTGCCATAACCACGGACATCACCCCTTCCTCTCTCCTTTGCTGAGCTTTTATAGCTGAGCATGATCATTGTCATATGGTATGGAGTAGCCTTTTGGCCTGCTTGCATCAACTGTGTCCCATCCGAGCCTCTTGCCCACACCCAGCCAACTTGCTGGGGAGAGGAGAGTGGGAAAAAGAAAAGGCCTTGACACTGTGCAAACTCTGTTCAGCAATAGCTAAAACATTGGTGTGTTACCAACACTGATTTGGCGACAAATCCAAAACACAGTGCCCTCCAGGCTACTATGGAGAAAATTAACTCCATCCCGAGCAGACACAGTACGAAGATTCCTTTTTTCTTCTAACACAGTTGGTAGCACAGTTAGTGCTATAAAACACTGCTGACAGATGCCTTTCATGAATTCTACCAAAGCCTTCTCCCAGCTCTGCTCACACCGATCCCTCTGCAGTTGGGAGGCTGCATTTTTTTCCCCAGCAGCTGCAAGGGCAAGGAGACAAAGAATGTATCTTTACTGACAAGTGGCTGGACTGGGATATGTCTCTCAGTTCCCATATTTTGCTTTCAGGATGTTTTTGTTACTTTACCATCCTGTTTACCCAAACTCAGTTAATCAAAATTCTTAATTAAATAAGGATTAGTTTTACCCCTCAGGACTTGACAGTACTATTTCCTGGATCCAGAAAATGAGAAGTCAATATCCCCTGGACAGCTTCCCAGCACAGCGCTTGGAGAGAGCCACGCGGCAGCTTGCTGAAAGCCAGTTATGCTCCAAGTTCCCACACATCCCACACTCAAATACAGGATGGCAGAGCTGGCTTTACAACTTTGGTTTCTTGTCAAGCATTTAATTCAGCAAACTCCCAGTCCCCTCCTTAAGTTACCTGAAGGTATAGATCCCAAACTGCTCTTCCAGATTTTGTACATCTTAATGCATTTGAGTTCCAAAAGACTGTATTGAACTGAATGCTTTCTTGCCTTCCTGTATACCTCACCTGAAAAAGAGCAGCAGGTGCAATATGTACAGTTAAGGCATCTTTCACTACTTGCCTTTATAAAGCACAGATAGCTTCTGATACTGTATTTCCAGTAACATGCTGTGACTGGGAAGGTCTTTGCTTTGCATTTGTTTCAATATAGAGCACATAAGATGATTCAGCAGAAGCTTCTCCTGGGGAAATGCATTTGCAGTGACATCCGTTCAGTTACAGTACTTCTGTTCCATGAGTTGTCACCACTGATGTGGTGCTGCGTGCACATAGCCAGGATTGTTTTGCCAATTTTATACCGATAAGAATGCCTTTCTAGATGTATCTAGATGTATGTATCATCTAAATCCTGTGTTTTATAAAATCATAAATCTTAGTTTGAGCTCCACCAGTATCTGCATTCCCCACAATTTGATGTGGCTAGGTGTAATTATTAGCACTTTCCCTGGGACTTGAGTCACTCTTGTATTGAATATTTGCAGTAAAGATAAACACTAGCAAAAGTTTTAACTAGATTTAAAAATAGCAAAATACTAAATTAATAACCATCTGAATTTCAGAAGATTGTCCTGATAAAAAAGCCTGGAGTGCCTGATTTTGGAAGCAAATTTCTTATAAGACAGTTTTATCCTTATTATCAGACATATTATCTACATTAAATTCTGTGTGGACAATTGCTGGGTTTTACATAAAAAAAATATAGTGAAGTGAATCCTATACATAAACGACTTTTGAAAATACCTGCTCAGGATGTTTGCTTCTCATTGGGTTTTTTTGCCTTGTCTTCTTTGCATGAAGAAATCCATTTATGTTAGGCATAGGTCATAGTTTTGTCATGGAAGATGATAGCTGAAGTTTTCAGAAATTTTGCCAAACAAGTGCATACTGAGACAATCTACCTTCAAACATTTTGGAAACAAAGTTTTAAAGCCTGGGGAGCAAATCTCAGTCTGTCAAATAAATTTAACCTGTTGCACATGTTACATAGGTTACAGAAAAACTATTTTAGATGTTTTACAGTTATTTTTCATGCTTAAAATATTCAGATTTTGTGCCCTTTCACACATGTAGCTAGTTGCCTCAGTTTTCATTAACCCAAGAAGTTAAGCTTAAAAGGATGCATAAAACTTCCTCCAAAGTCATGTTTCTATATTGAAAATATCACTCTCAAGGACTATAGTCTGATATCTTCAAACTTCTAACATATTATATATCCCCTTCAGAAACTCTGTGTTTCCCCATGATGCAATACAGTCTCCGGCCTTACAGGATGATGAGGTTTCAGACCTTGGAACTGGTATTCTGGAAACACATTACTGGCACAGAAACAGATCTTGATCATCCTGCAGTGAAGCTGATCTAAAGAATAACTCACCATAGGGAGAACTCATTTATCTGCAAGGACAAACAACACCATTTTCTGACAGTGAGGATTTTAAAAAGGTGATTTTTTTGATCCTGCTCAGGAGACTGGGATATCAGAAAAGGAATGGATTAGCAAGCAAATGTGACTAGAGTAAAAGGGCACTACTAGTCTCTTCAACATGCAATTTAATTTTCCAGTTTGACATGTCACTGCTCATTTGTGTTGGAAAGTTCCTGATATGTGGTACCTTACAGAGCTCTTCTGCTTCTGTCGTCTGGTTCAAGGAAAAGTTCCTTGTAGGAATCTATCAAAGAAGGAAAATAACAGAAATGCACACTGAAAAAAATGCCAAGAAAAAATTATCAAGGGAGAGTGAAGCTACTGTGTATTAAATGCACTGTTGGCAGTAGTGTGTCCAAACATGCAGGAGACAAATTCAGGAGACAAGTTGTTGTGGTTTAACCCCAGCCAGCAACCAAGCACCACGCAGCTGCTTGCTGTCCCCCGTGGTAGGATGGGGGAGAGAATCAGAAGAGTAAAAGTGAGAAAACTCATGGGTTGAGATAAAGACAGTTTAATAGGTAAAGGAAAAGCCGCATACACAAGGAAAGTAAAACAAGGAATTCATTCACTCCTTCCTATGGGCAGGCAGGTGTTCAGCCATCTCCAGGGAAGCAGGGCTCCATCATGCATAAGTTACTTGGGAAGACAAACACCATCACTCCTAACATCCCCCTCTTTCTTCTTCTTCCCCCAGCTTTATATGCTGAGCATGACATCATATGGTGTGGAATATCCCTTTGGTCAGTTGGGGTCAGCTGTCCCGGCTGTGTCCCCTCCCAGCATCTTGTGCACCCCCAGCCTGCTCGCTGGTGGGGTGGGGTGAGAAGCAAAAGAGGCCTTGACTCTATGTAATCACTGCTCAGCAGTAACTAAATCATCCCTGTGTTATCAACACTGTTTGCAGCACAAATCCAAACCACAGCCCCATACTAGCTACTATGAAGAAAATTAACTCTATCCCAGCCAAAACCAGCACACAAGTATCATAAGTGCTTACAGAACACACTGATATTTCAATGTAATGAACATTTAATATCTTAGACAGCTTTCTACAGAAGCAGAGAAAAAAAGATGCAAAGGCGTTTATGCAGAGCAAACTTTCAAACCTAGCCAAAAAGGTGACTCCACTACTAAATGGATAGGTATTGGGGTGGGGTCTTTCTAGTTGTATGTTGTCTTCAATCTGAATTGAATCTGAAACTGGATATTGTAAATACCAGGAGTGCGAAAAAGTTAAAGATGTGTCACTGTTCAAAGAATGACTATCCAGACAGGTTCTGATTCATTGCTTTCATCAGAAGGAGGTAAAAACAGGATAAGTTGTATTACATTTTAAAAGGGTACTTTTAAAGTAAAGCCTCTATATTTTTTAAAGCAACAAGTGACATTTCTTTCAGTGAAAATTACTTGATTACCTGTAATTTACAAGATGTGCTTCTTCAAGAAAATAATAATATTAACACTAATGCTTTACCTTTCTTCATGTGGCACCTGCTCAACACTTGCTTCTGGCTCCAAAGATTGTCAGCTTCCCATGGCAAAATGACCATTAGGATGAATTTTAGCAACAGCGACTGATGGCTGCCGTCATCACACCTGATAGGTTTGCAGTAATGGCTGAGTACTGCTCTGTGGCCTCTAACGGTCTGACAGGTTTTTTGCAAAAGCATTCATAACTGACATAGTTTCATTTCCTGCAGATCACCCAAGTGTCTGCCATAAAAATGCTTTGCCTGGGGTGACACTGGGGAATATATATAAGAACACATTTTTCTTCATTCAAGCTGGTAACCTCACGTAATGGGATTTATAGTTGTGCTGAAGGAAGTGCTGGCAGGAAAAAGAGGACTGTATAAGAATAAGGGTGGGCAGAGACTATAAAGTACACTGTGACATTACATTCTGAAGAAAATTGTCCCTTAAGAGGGAATCTCATAGACTGTGCATAGAGCTTCCTGTGCAGTTCTAATGAAATGGAAGATTTTGCAGTAAAATGTTCATGAAAAGAGAAATTTGAGCTACCACACTGCACACTAAAAAGCTCTGAGTGAAGCTGGCATCTAGCACGTTTATGCCAGGCTTAGTAAATCCTGCCCTCCTTTACTCTGGCAGGTCTTTCTTCTGTGGGGCAGCAGTTTCTTTCCTAGGGCGAAAGCCCTGAGGCCTTTTCCCAAACACCCACCTGGAAGTGACCAACCTCCTTCTTGCCTAAATTAAGGTGTCTTGGCCTGGCTCAGGACTTTTACTGTAAAAGCACAACCAGTAGCGTAATGGTTAAAAACCATCTTTAACAAGGCTGGTCCCATCACCATTGCTATCTCCCAAGAACTGTACCCATTGCACCCACTGTACCCACCTCAGTTGATGGTTTTCCCTCCTTCATGTTCAGACAGGGACTCCAAAGTTCCTTTTCCAACCGTATTCCATGTGTGTGTGTGTTTATGTGGGTGCAATCCCTTATGGGTCTTTGCCATTTGCCCTGCAACCATGTCCCCAAAGCCCATCTCTGGGACTGGCTGATATTGAGTGCACCCACAGCAAGTTCAAGGATGATACCAAGCTGAGTGGTAGGTTGATATTGTAGAAGGAAGGGATACCAGCCAGAGGGACCCTGGCAGGCTAGAGAGGTGGGACCATGCGAACCTCATGAAGTTCAACAAGACCAAGTGCAAGGTCCTGCACCTTGATCAGGGCAATCCCAAACATGNAAGAAGGGACATGGACCTGCTGGATCGGGTCCAGAGGAGGGCCATGAAGATGATCAGAGGGCTGGAACACCTCTCCTATGAGGACAGGCTGACAGGGGGGTTGGGGCTGTTCAGGCTGGAGAAGAGAAGGGAGACCTTCTCGCAGCCTTCCAGTACCTGAAGGGGGCCTACAGGAAAGATGGGGAGGGATTCTTATCAGGGAGTGTAGTGATAGGATGAGGGGTAATGGTTTTAAACTAAGACAGGGTAGATTAAGATTAGATATAAAGAAGAAATTTTTACTGTGGGGGTGGTGAGACACTGGAACAGGTTTCTCAGAGAAGTTGTGGATGCCCCATTGGATGGGGCTTTGAGCGACCTGATTTAGTGAAGGTGTTCCTGCCCATGGCAGGGGGGTTGGAACTAGATGATATTTAAGGTCCCTTCCAATCCAAGCTGTGCTATGATTCTATGATTCTGTCAGTGTGTGTGCTCCTGGGCACTGATCAACTTGCATGAATAGAGTGGCATAAATAGACCCAACATGCCTGAGCGATGGGATTGATATGTGTCACACAACTTCATTTCACTGCTTTGATTTTACATTTTACCAAACTAGAAATAACCATGGAGATAAGACACCCAGGTGATGTTTAATTAGAGCACTCCAAAATCTTGAAAATGGATCAAAATAATTACATTTCAAATAATACATTCAAAGTTTTATTTGCCTGACTTCTTGCTTTTGAAAATAATTAGGTTATGTTTTGAAGGATTTTCTTTGTTGCTTTTTTCCACATATAGGCTTAATGATAAAGCAACTAAGATGCCACGGCATTCACCTGACTCCAAGACCTAGGTATTTAAGTAAAATTGCAGAGCCCATGACTACACTGAAAGAAGCTTCAGCATAATAAAATTGTGTACCTGTATTCAAGTAATTTGAATGACGCACAGTGTGGATGGAGACCACAGGGTAGCTAAGATGTGGACAGATGCTCACTTGTGTTGCAGTTTAAGCTGATCTGTTTTAATCTGGGTTTGTATCACAATGCTAGTTATAATGAGTTACTTTGGCTAAGCTGACAGATACTAACTTGTTAGGGTGAGGCTAATGTTTTGTTTATTGCACTCAGTTCATACCAGTATGAATATGGCAGCAGAAGAAACATTTTTAGTCCCTGGTTTAGTTTGCTGCTATTGCAGACATTTGTTGCACAGAAACTTGTTTATAAACAGAACACAGAACAAGCTTCTAGATTTATACCAGCTGTGAGTTCATCTATGAAACCCTGAGGGCTTGAGTAATTCAAGTGAGATTCTGAGCACTGGAGGAGGATAACTTGGAAATGGGTCCAAATTGAAAGAGAACAGATAAAATCCTATCTAATCTGGGAAAAAGTATCACTCAGAAATGCCAGGACACAGGCCTGATTGACTAAGAAGGATAGTTAAGTCCACAGTACTAATGTCTGGTTTTACTACTCACAGGGGTCCCTCCCCAGATCCATAGGAAAGACTAGCAATCAAAGGTGTATAAACACATTGCCTAAACAACAGCAAAAAGTATACACTTTGTGTCAATTACATCATTTTTACAGGGATTAGAATTTCTTTCTCTTTTCTTTGGTGCAAAATTTTCTCACAATTTTTTCTTTTAAAAACTAGTATTCTATAAGCTCCTTTCCCTCTACACATTTCAGAGCAATTTTATTGCAATATAAGCAATATAAACTTCATTTATTGCATCCCATGAATAATTATCCGGTACTGGGAATTTTGCTTTGTGGTCTTAGTTTTAAAATTTTTATTTATTTGAAATATACTGCATATCTAAAAATGCAATCTGACAAACTGCTTGAGTACCAGGGAGTCTGTATAAGCAACTTACAACTGAACTGGAACATCACATGGCCTCTCCTATTGCCTCATGGTCTCCTCTTAAAGCCAACAGTGTAATAGGCCCCTACAGGTATGATAGAGTACATAGCAGGTGGTGACAGAGCAGGTAGACATATAGGGTACCTCTGAATATCAGTAGTAAAGGCTAAAAGGGATATCCAGGGCATCATCCAAGCTTCAAATAACACAGAAAGAAATTGTTCTTCTCATGGTAGGAAGGGAGCCCTCTCCCTGGAAAGCTGCTAGGGAAGTGTCTGCACACAGAGCTACTGTGGGGACGCTGGTGGGCAGCAGCTTTTGCTCCAGCTAGGGCAGAAGTCACAGCTGTTTGGGGAGAGAGGGGAATAAGGTTAGGATAGGAGTGTAGGATGCTCTGCTTGAAAGATGAAGCAAGTAAAGCAGATAGAGATGAGGTTGGAGTTCATGTTATAGATGAAGGAAAGTGGTCTGGACATGGGATGGGTACTCGGGCACATTTGCTTTTTAAGGGAGGCACAAGGAGATGAAAGCTGTCTGTAAGGCTGTGTGCCTGTCCCACCTCATCTCTGAGGAAAGGGGATGTCCAGGGATCCTCCTCAGAGAGCAACCGAGGACACCTTCTTCTCACCAATGATGCCAAACAGCTGCTCCTGCTTTGGGAGACAGCATAGTTTTGATAGGCAGACAATTTTGTCTGCCTTCCTGCAGAACAGAAACTTACATGATTTTACTGTGTCATTTTTGGCAGCAGGTTTTACATCCTTCCTTTTCATTCCTTCCTGCAGAATATTTTTAGAAGATTATGCAACTTTGACTTACAGACATGAAGTGATGGAAAAACTAACGTGTGTAGATTCTGTGTCTTGTAGACCCAGATGTAGATTTACTTGTAACTGCATTATTATTCTTTCTTTTTCTGTAACAATTATATCTGGACTAATAATGACTAGAATGATAAGGTTTCAAGTATACTAAACATAAATTATTGGATATACATATATTAGATGTGCTTCCTTTTTGCTCATAGACAAGATTTTGAGTGTTAATAGTGGAGAGAAGTAGAAGAAGCTACAGATTAAATGCCACATCCTACCTTTACCTTCATCTTTCATGGTCTGCATTCTAAAGCCAATTAGGATACAAAATTAGCCACGTTCTTCCTTTTGCTTCATTACCACTAGCTCCAAGGCTAGTGACCACTAGCTTCATTCCTGCCTTGAGGAATCAGAGGAAGGAGGATAGAAACAATGCCATGAGATCCCCAGTAAATTGGGCTCATGGGAATGGACATGCTGGGAAGTCCATCATCCTGTCTCTGAGACTGCCCAGCACTGGTTGAGTGGGGACAGTGAACGATACCAGACACTGACAAGGGACAATTTACCCTCTTGCACGTGATGATGAATGGTTGGTGCATTGTCCTGGCTGTGGACACTTTTCAAACCCTTTACTTAGTCCCTGATATTTTTTTCACTGTCATGCTGGTCAGAAACTCCTCAATAACTCACTTAGGTCTGAAGTACAGCATTTTACAGCAGAGAATAAGATAAAGAAATCAAGCATTTCATCACAAACACATCATGAGAGGAAGAAAGAAAGAAAGAAAGAAAGAAAGAAAGAAAGAAAGAAAGAAAGAAAGAAAGAAAGAAAGAAAGAAAGAAAGAAAGAAAAACACATATTCATGTCACTAACCATTCCTGGACAACAAGATGTAGGGATTTCTTAGGGTGATCTTTGACATTACTGTTTTGATACCCTAATAAAACTACCTAGCATTAATTTTCATTCTGTAATTACAAAGTGCAGGGCTGTACTCATAATCCACCAGTGCTGTACTTACTTTTGGACGGAGTTTGGACCAAATTTATTATTGAAATCACTGTCAGAATTACAAGTATTTATTTTCTCCATCACTGAGTAGGCCTGGTTTCCAAGAAGTGGCATAGCTGAAGACACAAAGAGTCATTGTAAGGTTAATATAAATTTTAGTTTTAGTAATTTATGTCAGATTTTGGGGTGGGCACAGACATTCTTCTTTCCAAGTATTTATTCTGCAAACTACATATATATTGCAAATTACTCCTTAACTTTTTAATTCTTTCAAGGTAGAGAATATATGTAGGCTTATATCCTGTATGAAGGGTAGGGCAAAGCAACTCCAAGATTCATTGCTTTTTCCTCTTATCTGCTACAGTCACACTGAAGTTAGACTTCAGATAAAGTTGAGGTGAAGACTTGTCTTATATTTTGCTTGACAGCCATTACCTTAATTTATATTTAAAATCAATAGAAAAATGCAAGGACATTTGTTGGATTTTTTTAAGAATTGTAAATAGTTGAATCCTTGTAGGAATATTTGATGATATGTGTAAAAAAGCTTTGGTATTGTAGTAGACCATAAGCTGCCAGGTGCTACTTCAGAAAGAGGCACATTGTAAGAGAGTGGGTTTCTGGAGCACTCAGAGTAGAACACGCAAATGGGAAGCAGATTAAAATAATTGTATACTTCAGAGTAATGACAGACTGCTGGATATCTTATTCCAATAAAGAAACTGCTATTAAACATGGAGACTTACTAAATATTGCAGTGCTTATTAAACTTGCCAGCCCACACAAGCTTTCCCTTCTTGTCTCATACAGTCATCTGATGTTTTAAATACCTCTTGGACTGCCTACTCTCATATTGTCTTGAGCCTCACAGCTTGGTTGGGATGGAATTTTTAATGTTTGATTACCAGATGTATTAAAAAGTGGAACAGTGCTTTTATTGCCTGATGGGAAGGATGACTGTCATCAACTTGAGATTTAAAATTCTTCCAAAGACAGTATAAAGACATCAGATATTCAAATGACAGACTTTTTGCATCCATCACTGTGGAGAGACAGCCTGTGTTACAAAACAGTCCATATAATAAGGTTTCCTGAGAGACTGCTAAATCTCTGTCTGTAATTGGAACTCTTTTAAACTAAATAGGGGAAATTGTAAGTTTTAACTAAGAGCAAATTTTTTGCCCTAAAAGGAGCAGTCAGGTAGGGATAGTCAGCTTCATATTAGAGGAACTTCCTTAGCAAGAGACCTCATCTATCACAGATTTGTCTTCATACCCTTTTGATACAGTTATAAAAAACAAAAAAAAAGATAACAAAAAAACCAAACAGAACAGATTGGCCAATGAATTATGTCATTTTTAGATGTATCATATATGGAATTATAGTACTGGGTGCTCTGTTGTTTGAGGTCCTGATCTTGGTGGTGGCTTTAAGCGGGAATATTTCTGAGCCTATCTCATGCTCCTCACTGGTGTCAGCAGGGCACCTCACAGGCTTGC